>BMAU01003679.1:0-50650 GCA_019973935.1 Trichonephila clavipes | reverse complement strand
ATGTAAGATGACGAAGTCATGTATTTGAAGCAGCTGACACCCCAGTCTTCACATTAATGCCTCTCCGATGTGAAACCTCGATCAATTTACTACATATGAGCCATTCTACATGACTGGTCTTCAGTGAAATCAGAATTCAATTATATCTCATTATAGAAATATTTTTGCTTTCCCACATGGAATGAATCCTCTGCAATAAAATTCGAAAATCAACATTAAAAATTAAATTAAATTAAAAGATACCACATATTTTTTATTCAAAATATTCAGGTTTTATAATTTATTATCAAAAGCGCACAACTTGGAATTTCTATCCGGGTGCGTTGGACTGAATAGAACATAATTTTGAGTTGGCGTATGGTACACTGGATATAAAGAACTCAAAACAGAGTAAATATATAGCACTTGAATTAATAGAAAACACGAAAATGAGTCCGGTATAAAAGTCAGATTCTTCCTGTGAGCATTTGATCGCGATTGCAAACTCGTGGTCGGCATTGTCAGGGACTTCTTAAGATTTTTTGAGGCCCTGGGCCTTCATTCAAAAAAGTAAACAATATAGCATGCATTGTCAAATACTCGCACAAACGATCAATTGAAACAAATAAATGTGCACGATTCACAGTCTCACTAACCTACGTACAAACCGGCTCGACCAATAGCCCCACGTCGATTACATGAGTTGAATAATTGCTTATGCTATTAAGCCTAAGCCTAGCTAGGGACAATGGTCATCACGTAATAATAGTCTTGCCACTTTTTGCCAGTTGACATGCAGCTTGGAAATCTTTCTTTTCAGAGAATATGTACGGAATAATATTTGATTAGTAAAATTATCCAGATCATGATTTTTATTACGACTGAGTCGAGAACGAACGAAACGAGGCTCCCAATGAGGGGAGAGGTTCTGCGCTCTGGCCCAGTTGGCCCATGCTTTAAGATATCCCTGGGTGCTGTTGAGCCACGGGTTTGTGTCTAGTGCCAGTGAAGACCCTTCTTGTAGAGGGCAGACGGCATAATGTGGAAGTTTGGAGCAGGAGTTGCTAGCTCAGGAATCGTCTTCACATAACTTGACCGAGTTCAAAATTACGAATTCGTCGCACTTAACCCCTTGTTTGCTACAAAGTGCTGCGTAAATTAAAATCAGTGAACCCTCAGTAAACACGTTCTAGGGGTGGAGCGCCAGCGTCCATGTTTTTTTTGTATGCCTATATCAGGGTATGCATAAGTATTTTCCGGTTTAACTAAGAAATGGCGCTAGCGAAAAGTATGGCAGCGTATTAATTTGACACGTACGACATTTTGTTCGTCTGACATTAAACTTTAAACGTACCCAATTTGAGACTTCAAAAACCAACGTCTTTGTTTTATCGTTCAGTGATCATGTCGAATTTTGTGCATGAAAATGAACATTTGCGGCACATTGCTTTCTTTTCTTTCTTTTTTTTTTTTTTTTTAAAAAAGGCAGTTGAAAGCCATAGTTTTCGGTAGAAACATATGAGTAACACAATCCATCGATTAGAACATGTGAGACATGGTTTCGATTCTTTAAAAGTGATGATTTCACCGTGAAAGAGAGAGAGGGAGAGAGAGAGAGAGGCAAGGAGCTCTGGTATACCACAAAAAAGTGCGAAAACGAGTAATTACAGGAGTTATTGGATGATGACCCAACTCAAACTCTCAACAACAATTTGCAAAAGCATTAAATGTATCACAAGAAACAATCAGCAGAAACATTTACGAGCAACGGGGAAGATCAATCAATTAGGTAAATGGGTCCCACACGATTTGAACGAACGTCAAATGGAAAATCGCAAAGTCACTTGTGGAATGCTGCTTCAATGCTATGAAAAAAAAATATTTTTTTTGTATCGAATTGTGATGGGTGACGAAAAATGGATTTATTTTGAAAACCCGAAGTGAAAAAAATCGCGACTTTCACCTGGCGACGCCGGTTCTTCAACACCAGAGGCCAATCGCTTCAGCAAGAAGACCATGTTTAGTGTCTGGTGGGACCTGAGCGGTATTGTGTATTATGAACCCTTCAAACCGTCAAGACCACGCATTGATTGAAAGATGACCAGAATGGACCGGAAGACATGACAAAGTGATTTTTTTACACGACAATGCACCGTCTCACATAGCAAAACCAGTGAAAGACACCTTGAAATCCCTTGTATGGGACACATTCTTCCCGCACCCGCCGTACTCTCTAGACCTGGCGCCTTCTGACTATCACCTTTTCGCATCAATGCTGAAGTGCTGCTCGCAGAGCAGCACTTCAGCTTTGTTCAAAGAGTTGGAAAATGGCTTGACGAATGGTTTGCCGCAAAAAAAGACAAGCATTTTCTGGCATAAATCACCTGAAAGATGGGCGAAATATTGGCCTTAAGCCGATGGCCACTATTTTGAATAAAAAAATTAATTTCCCTTGAAAATTACGTGTTTTCTTTACCCAAAAAACTGGAAAAAACTTATGCATACACCTGTGGTATAGTTTTAAAATTTATAAAACATGTGTATAAAATTTTTTTTATTGATGTTAAGGAAGATAAACCAGGGATATGTAATAATGTTTATTTAAAGGAAATTTATAGGAAAGTTTTTATAATAAAAAAGTGATAACCTGTTGCAATGTGTTAGTCTGCTCTCTATTGGACAAATTCATGGGGATAATGTAATTGCCCTCGCACGGGTAACTTTCATTTTTACAAGATGCCGATAAATTTAGCTCCCCTAAATTTTTGCAGCCAGCATTCAGGGCATTACTGCATACCCGCCAAGAACGGATCCACCTGTATGTTACTTGATAAACTTTATCCTTCTTTAAAATGACTATACTAACAAGTTACCCCCTTCCCTCCCCATCAGAAAAACTCTTTTGGGAGAAGGGTTCTTTCGTGTGTATTTCATACAAATGATGATGACGAATACCCCCTGTCTGAACGACTGTCGTTGGCAACGTATCACTTGGCGCTCGTTCCAGACGCCAAACAGCATCGGGCCTTGGACGCGCGACCAGAGTTGTTTGCTAGTATTTAAATTTAATTTTGGTGGTTTCAACTCCCGTGTCGGCTTCTTCGATCGTTCAGCATTCTTTGCTCTGTTTACCACTTCCCATGCCAGAAACAGAGATTCTCATCGTCTATGAATGATGGACACACGTTCAAGTTTTGATTTTACACTCCCCCTTCCTTTGCTAAATATTTAACTGTGGTGATAGTTTACACTAGTAGTAGGAATTGAATGGCGACAAAGCTGGAATGTTTAGATTACGTTGGTTGAATTAAAGAGCTTAAATCTGGCTGTGGTGACGGAACTTCGCTATTTTCAACCTCAGGTCAGTCGACAAAATCTTGAATGGCGTATGATCCCCTAAGAAATTCTTGGAGTACCTATATTCCGTCGCAATTCAAAGTTATTTTGATTTTTTGAGTGAGAAATTTAGGTCATCTATTGAAAATTTCAAAACGTTGGATGTATTGTTTCACTGAAGTACTGAGCTTTTCAGTTTTATTAATAGAAAAAATGTTTATTAATTAAATTGATATTTCAATTTTTTCTGTTGTTGTTACTAACGCCGGCCCCTTCCTGACGATGTCAGATCGAGGCCCTCGAAATTCATCGCGGTAAAGGGTTGGGAAGCTTTACACCTGTCGTTAGCACAAGCTTTGAGCACCATGCAGGTGACAGTACGTTTTGGCTCGGTTCCACCCCAATTTTGAGAGACCTCCCTCAGCTCTTCCCCTTCTACCATCCTCGCGAGAGTACTTGCGGCTCGACGGCTACTGTAACTTTGAAAACTAATGGTAGCGTGATATTTATTGATTTAAATATTTGGCTTATTTACGTCACAGCTATTAATTACAGTATATGCATTGAAGTTATTAAAAAGATTGGCTATTTTATTAGAGTTCAAATTCTGTTGCTTGTGAGGAGGAGCTTGCATCCGTCCTGTTCAAAGTTTGCCAACGGACTTCTTTCTGCCTTTTTGACTTTTCATTTGTGAGACGGGGAAAATGTCAGAGAGAGCACTCTCATGCCGCAAAGGATGACACATTTACAAACATCTATGCCTCCTCTGGGATTCGAACCCAGCCCTACGGCACAACAGTCAGCATCGTTAACGACTATACCGGACGGGCGACTAATTTTTCAGTAATTGTGCTTACTTTGTTGAAAACTTTAATCTTTCTTAAAACACAAAACTTACTCAAAGTACTTATAAAAATATTAAAGCTCTAGTTCACTCACACACACATTTGAGACGACGACTCATGGTTACTCAATAAAGAATCTTGGCTCCAGGGTTTTGTTGCATACTCTATTCGGGCGAATGGTAAATAGAGAGTTGTGTAGTGTTGTCGCTGTTTGAAACAAAGCAATCTTTTTTGATTATTTATATTCGGATAATGGAACATGATTCTGAAGCCATTCCTCGCTGGTAGAAAGAATCAGTTATTAACGTATAAATAGTTATACATATCCAGGGCTGAAAGACAATAAAGTGCGTAATAATGCATTCGGCGTGTGTGTGTGTGTTCATGTTGTAATGTTGCATTTTACTCAATTTAGTCTGGCCGGATGTGTGGCGCAGTTGGTTTGCTTCGGCCTTGTAGGCCCAAGTTTGCGGGTTCAACTCCGGCCTAAATCGGTGGATTTTCACGATGCGTGTACCGATAGCGTCTAAGTCGTATGATTATGTGGCATGTTAAGATTCCTTAGCGCACCTGTTTGGGTGTTCTTTACAATTAAATCTCTATGACAGTGTCGAATCATCAGAGCTCAGGTATCTCCATCTGGAAAGGCAATTATTACAGTTTCAAAACTACATTGTGGCTATTGATATCTACCTACCGTAAAACTGGCAATCAACGCTCACTTTTAACAATAAAAAATAAGATCGAAATTAACGGGTGCGTGTTATATACGAGATATATAAAAATGATATCTTCTTAAAAATAAAGAAAAGAGGAGAATATTAAAAAAAATTTGATTCCTACGTAGATTGGAATATTGTTTATTTAAGAGGACTTGGTACCCTTTGAGCTACTTTCTTTTTTTTTGTGTATTTAAAAATTATATTCTTAGAATTTTATATAATGTTTCTATTCAAAAATTGATACGAGATGAAATTTTTCGCATACTATTCACACAATTTTTAAAAATTAAAATTTTTCAAGAAAATTTACTATTCTGTAATTATTAATTTTTTGACCTGAAATATTTTTGTAATATTCTTATGGGTGTTATATGATTTTACAATAACTTAATTCGTTTTTTGAGAAAAAAAAATTAAATATTGATATATGCATGCTAAAAATTAACGAAAAGGTCAATATCTCTTACATTTTACCTTTTTAAAAAAGTATTCAGTTTACAGCAAAATGGATCCCCTAATTTTGTTATATGCTTTATATGCAAATATACAGGATAAAAATGGAAGTAATTGGTAAATAGCTGTGGAAGGGGAGTAGCATTTTGAATGCTTAATGTTTCGAAACACAAACTGAGAAAAAACACTTTAAAAAAATTGTAATAAGCTTAAAATATACTACTTTAAGATATTAGTTTTATATATTTTTCTTTAAAATTATTGCCTTTTCGTATTTTTTTCAACCCATACATTTTTATAAATGATGAATTTTAAGAAGGTATTAATTGCACAAAGAAAATTTTAAAAAATGTTAAATTTTTTCTGTCACGACAGAAAGTTTACTCTTTTTCTTCACATAATATTGAAGTATTACATTTGTATGAAAAACATATTAGGAATAAGAACTGAAATTATGAAATTATTAATATAAAAATGCCTTAATTCAAAAAATTTACACGCACACATTTCATAAAGAAAGAAGAAAATTACATTATTGTATTACCTCGAAATATTCTGCTTTATATATTAAGCACATTCTTTTTTTTATAGTTATTATTTCTCTTTATAAAATAGATTTTTTATCATAACGCTTTGTTTTTTTTTTTTTTTTTCTAAAAAAGGGTGTGTGACGAGTTGCTAATTTGTTTTTTAAATGCAGTTTTATTCAATTTCTAACTTTCCGACATGCACAAGTGATACATCAATCGAAAGATAATAATGCAAAGAATAAGATTAAATAAAAATAAGAAAAACGACAGGTTTGTCATTTTTGGGGTACCAAGTCCTCTTAAAAAGAAATGGCATACCTAATGAACTTAGGGTTGTAGGTATGAGAAATACATTATTTTTTTTTCAAACGACTGGAATCATTATAATCATCTTCAAAAACGTAAAAGAGAAACGCAGGTGTACATTTCAAGTTCTTTTTAAAATAGTGTGCGGATTATATATATATCTAAGAATTAAAAAGCAGCTTTTGAAAGTAACCCGGTGCGCGTAAATGCGACCGTGCTTGTTATACACCGGATTTTACGGTATATGGTGCCAGACTAAAGTGTGAAACCAGCTTCCGGGAATGTACTAGGTTTGCAATGGAATTACCAATCCATAGCCCCATTAGAAAAAATTCAAATGGTTACTAATCCAGGGTTTGATGCAGATAGCCAGCAATAAAACAATGTTTGAAACGAAAAGTCCTATATTGAGCAATAGGCGATCATACGGGTACCGATGGGGCAAAAATAGTGGTGGTAATAGGTTCTACAAGATACATATTAGCGAAATTAAAATTCTGCAAAGCTCTGTTTGTCTAGATTGCCAACGTGTTGTTGAAACTCTTTCTTGGACATCAAAGTTAATTGATCTTTCTTCAAATGAACGCGTATAGGACGTGCTTTATAATCACCACAAACATTGTAGGTCGGAAAATAAAAAATGAGGATTGTAGCTTGTTCTCATGAGTCTTCACCAACCTTTCAGATTATATTAACGCTATTTGGTTTTATTTTGGGATATTTAACTATATTCTGTTGATTGCTTAATTTGAGAACCAAGTGGCGCCATCCGAAGGAGCCGGAAACCTGCGACCTATGGAACTGTAGCTGAGTAGCATGACCACTAGACAAAAGTAGTCGTCCCTTTCCAGAGGATTGTTATAAGCTTATGAAGGTACCACCACTACAGTATTCCCCACCAGTGAGTCGATGAATAGGCGAACGATTTATTTTTTTATGGCTTCAGTGATCAAATTTTATAAGAATTTATTTAATTTTGAAGAGAAAATTAAATATAGTATTTATAAGAATATAAAATATATAAAATAAAACACCAATAATAATAATAATTTAATTTTTAAAGATTCCATTTTATTATTACGTAGATCCCAAAATTTTGTTGTGTTAAATAAAACGAATAAAACGTAAATGGCATAATAAAATTTTTAATTGATTAATGTATCAAAAAACTGAGTAAAACCATTTTTACATCCATAATTTAAAAAAAAATTATTGTTATATGCATGCTACAGTTTATTTGAAATGCCTTTTTTAAAACATTAGATCATGTTTATTTGTAAAAGTAATTGTATTTTAATATAATTACAATTATATTTATAATTTATTACTTCTTTTGGACTATGATTACACTTGATACTAACGGGGAAAATATAAAAATAAATAAATGAACCAGCTACCATATTTTTTGTTTCATGTATTTTCAAATTTGAAAATAAATGAATAAGAATACAGTTGTGAAATTAATAGCTTGATACCTTAAACAAGATCGTCTTAAACATTAAAAACATCATCCATGTTCAACAGCAACTGATGGAAGAAAGGTTGATTCGTATTGACTTGCTTCGGTGGTGTGAAGGCGAATCTTCCTCAGTCAGAATCCATGTGATTTGGATTGATCACGAGACTGATTCGTTTGGTGTCAAGGGGCTTAAATAGCACTGAATTTTTATTCCACTTTTTGTTTCTGCAATTTGTAACAATAACATTGAACATGATTTCTTGCCTTTTTTGCTATTGTTCTCTCTCGTGTGTGAGATAAATAAATATATTACACCGTCATGAAAACTTTTTTTATAGGGAAAACTATTTCCAATCGTAATATTTAACCCAAACCATCATGTGTTTTTATGTTCCGCTTTCCAGGTATCCATCTTGGACTGTTACTAACATCTATGCTAGCATTAATACGAATCGGTCAGATTACTTTTTACGACTTTTTCTATTGAATCTCCGACAAATCCAAATTCACCTATACGTACCTCTCACAGATCCATATTCTTCTTCTGTATGTATCTTCCACAAATCCATATTCTTCAATATGTATCTTTTAACCAGTTCAGTTACAATAAATATGATCAAGAGAAAATGTTTCATGTTTTATGAACATCTCAAATAATTTTTTAAGAAACAAGAATGAGGTCTTTAATCAATCGCCAAACAATACAATAATAATCAGTTAAATATTGGAAATAATCGATAAAATATCAATAATCGCTTCTAACAGTCTTATTTGTCTTAGAAAATATGTGTTAAAAAAATTCGTTATTCTAAAGCGAATTAAGAGCTTCTTCGACAAACATATTCAAAGTAAATTCTACTTAGCAGATTTTGTCGTCTATATAACCGAGTAGAGCCAGTAGGAGTTGGTTGTGGTTGTAGACAACGCAAAGTCTCTCCCAGTCCCCTGCGGCTATTTGACAGGACAGATAACGCATTGGGAAACAAATTGGACACAATCGCACAGGATGTCGTTTACCGGTTTGCGATATCAGTTGCACAGACGACGGCGCGTAGGAGCTGTGATGCAACAGTCTTAATTAATGTTTTTCTAACTAATAAGAATAGTTTTTCTTTTATTACAGTGAAATACGTTTAATACGAAACGCTTAAGACCAAATATCGGTTAACACAAAATAATACAACGGTGTCGACAAACTACTATGCATTTTCAGGCATTTCTCACCCCCTCTCTTAGCACGAAACGAAGATAGATTAAAACGAAAATATTTCTCTTTGAGAAAGAATAAAATATGGAAATAATGAAATGAGTTTGAGAAAGTTTCTGCATTATAAAACTGTCCTGTTGGATCTTTCGTTGTAGTAGATGATGATAATGTGTGTACAGCACCATAACTACGGCAGACAAAAACATTTTGGAGTTTGATCAAAGTTCAAAAGTACCATTGGACAGCTCCTGTTTCCACGTCATCCCAAATGAGGAACACCATGAAGAGTACTGTCGTAGTTATTTAGACGCACATTCCAATGGTAAAATGAATTTTAAAAAATGGATGACATCGAACAACAAAGGACAATTTGATGCTGAAAAGACAATAAAAAAATATCAGATTATTGTACAAAATAAATGTTGTTTTTCAAAAAACTTGAAATTTTGTATTAAATTTCACTAAGTTCTTGTGAATGTTTTTTTTTTGTTTCAATGATTTTAATAAATACATGCATTTGTACACATCTATGTAAATAAAATGTACTCTAATAAATTTAATTTTATTGAATATATGTTTTTAGCAATATCCTTTAACATGAAAAAATATTTCAATCCTTTTTCAGTTTCGTGTAAAACGATTTTCACGGTATACGAGTGGCGGGACGGAGAATATTAGAGCCCCCTGTAAAGTCAGGGTTTGGGGGCCCCAAGCCGTACTTGGCGTCAGTCAGGCTTTGAGTCTCTAGTGTTCTGGGCAGCCCCCGCGATGGGGGTGTACGTTACGCCACTGAATGTATATGATTATTCTCGTGTAACATCTGTTTCAATTTTTTAAATGTTTTTAATGCTTTTAAAATTTATTTTAAGGTCTTAATTATTCTAGTCTTTTATAATTACTGTTTGGCTGAAACGGCAGCGTTTTAAATCATGATCGTAAATTCTTGAAGCTGTGTTTTCGAGTCCTGATTCCTCTTATAATCTTCTCGTGCGAAATAATGGAAACTGTAGCCTTTAAAACGGAACTGAGACTCGAGTAGTGAATATCTTATAACTTCGCCCTTTAAAGCAACACGTGGGCTATTAGCGACGAACAAGGTCTACATGACGAGTGACCTCATGTCATTTGTGACACCCCACTCTCACACCACGCCATTGGAAAGACTTTTAGTCTTAACAGATTTGTGCATCAGTTCCTATACACACAGCAAGTTGAAATTCGAAGTCGGCGTGGAGGGGATGTGGGAATTAAGATGGCAGCTAATGTGTTTTTATTATCATTTGACTATGATTCCAGATTATGAGTTCCGTTTCTAATATCCCCTTTAGTGCAATGTTCGTTTAACCCAGTGCTTCTCAAACTTTCAATATACTTGACCCACTATTCAATCATTATTTTCATCGCGCCCCCTCCATACAATAACAATGTATTGAATTCAAAAATACTATACTTTGACGCTAAAGCTACAATACGACTTTAACCTCTTATGTGCCACCGACGTATATAAACGTCTCGCTCGTCAACGTATTAATTTTCTAGACGTATATATACGTCATTTCGAAGTACGATCACTTTCTGTGTGCAGTGCTATCCATAAAATTATTCGAAGGCTTTGGAATGTAATAAAAGGACCTTGACAGTGTTTACGAAGGATTTACTTATTTCAGAGGAATTGCTTATTTATTCTCTTCTCCTCCCCTGCCCCTAAAAAAACATCAAACTACGCTCGTCTACAGGGAAAAACGATGGCATGGGGAAGCGATTCGCGTAACTTTTAATCGACAGTTAAGGAATTAATTATAAACCGTACAAAATAATCAAGATAAGTGTTAATACAAGCCCATGGGGTCACTGATAATTATCAAATTTGTTCTTAACTTGGTATTGTTAAATTAATAATGAAATACATTGTACGGTAAAGACTTCATTTATAAGTGTATTATATTAGTGTAAAATGTGTATTTTTATATTTTATTATATATCAGAAAGTATTTTGTTTTCTTTTTACTTTCAGTCAATTTTTTAAATAATCTTTTCTTTTGACTTTTCAATATGTTCCGGGCCCCCTCGAAGAGGCGTTTATCACGCCCCCAAGGGGGCACGCCCCACAGTTTGAGAAACGTTGGTTTAACCCATTGACTGTCAGGTAAATTCATAGAGTCTTGCCTTGGGTACCAAGGTTTTATATTAAAGAAAAATAAATTTTACAAAATATAATAACATGAAGTTATTGATATGATGCGTAATAGCATTTTACAGTAGTTTTTATTAAAAATTAAAAAAACACTACGAGATAATTCGCCCAGTCTGGCGTCAGTGAATAACATTCCTGAGCTGAGTGCCATCTGCGAGTCAAGTAGTCTTTTTTTTTTTTTGAATAAAATCTTCATGTAAAAAGATTTTCTTTTCGTTTGTTTTGATTTTTACACGCTCGTCGCCTGATTTCATCTGGAGACAGTCAGATGTGGAATGTTATATCAGATTTTCGAACAGACGTGGAGTTATCCTCGCTTTACCTGGAAAAACCTATAAAGACATGGTAGTTACAAAGAGTTGTAAAATAATAAAAATGAACTGATAAGTAATAATTAGCAGACCACAGGAACAATACCTATTGATACAAGAAAAATCTCTACCTTACTTCGAAGTCTTGCTGCAGGATGCATACAAGTCCTGCAACCAAAGAAATCGAGGACTAAAAGATGAGGATGCTTTCAATTTGGGAATCAGTTATTAAGGATTTATTTGATGGCGACGGCAGCAATACAAGAGAAACCAGCGACTATATAATACAACAACTGATTTTCATAACTAGAACGCCTTCCTCCACAAAAAAGGATACTTACAAAACCATGTTAAATATGCATGCAAAAAAAAAAAAAAAAAAAAAAAAAAGTAAGGAGACAAGATATTTTTTTGTCCAGTGTGTCCCAACCTCCCAGCACTTACCGTTGATCCTTGCTTTAAAACTCATCATACACGGTAACAACAATAAAAATATGTTTTTTAATTTTTTTGGAATATATTCATATATATATATATTATTATGTGTTATAAGCTAATCTTCAACGTAACAATTTTAATAATAAAAATTGACATCTTATATGTTTTTTTGCACTACATAAATTTTTCGTTCATCTTTTCTAATAATTCCCTAATTTGAATTGATATATGTAATCCAATCTAAAATTTCAGTCCACGCTACGAGATATCTCATATCCGGCAGTTTTAGTACACGATTACACACGTTTTAGTACGTTTACTGAAGAGATAGTATCGTAGCCGACGGTTTTAGTATACACGCTTACTACGAGATATCTCGTTGTTGGTAGTGAATGGGTTAAAATTCTAAATTTCCTTTCCAGTTATAACATGATTAGGTCAGTGGTCGAGTGGTAGCGTATCACGCTTCCAATCCACAGGTCCAGGATTTATTCCTGGGTGGGCAGGTTGACTCAGCCTTTCATCCCTACTGCATTGGATTGATAGATGAGTACCAAGCTTGCTTGGGGACTTAAACACTGGGGAACTCGCTTCAGACTGACCACTTGATCGGGACATCCTGCTCATGCACAGGCCTTGGCTCTCATGGGCTGTTGCGCCAATGTGTTTGAGTTATTACATTATTAAAATTTCTTTTAGTCAATTCTGAAGATTTGCACTCTACAGGATTAGTTCTTTTGGATGAAATAATTCTAAAAATTAGTATTCAACAATTAAATATTCGATTCTTGCAACTGAAAATAATTTCAAGTAGAAATACCTCTTAACAGCAATTCTTCACGAAACAAAGAAACGGGTGCAGATAAAGGGAACAATATTAAAAGGAAGTTACAAAAAGGATTTTTTAATATGTTTTTTTATTTATTTGAGAATACTGCTCGCGTGTCACAAAGAAAAAAGAGTAATGTGTGACTGATGTTTACTTTATATTTTTCACTTATTAAAACCACCTCATAATATAAATTTTTCATTTTACTTTCTAAAAAAACAGAAGTATTTAGATGATAGGTAAAGCTTATGAAAGAAAAATTTGAATTTGTTATTCATTGCAAATGTTCCCTAAGTTAGACATATATTGCAATATTTTCCAGTATTACACAACATGTCTTTTACTGATTAAAATTAAGATTAACGACTCATCCACATTGATGCAATCCGATTGTTCGAATTTGTTGCGTACTGCAGCTCATGCAGATTTGATTTGTTAAATCTAAATAATAAAAATAAATGTCGAAATTCAACATTACAATACTGGATTTAATTGATTAATTTATCGTAATAGAAAAGAACAAGTTTCACAAAACAATGGATTTATTCTCTTTTCCAAACATATTAAGAAATTGTGATGATTTGTTCTACTCTTTGAAGCATGACTCAATAGAACAAATGTATCTGGAAAATTGTAAGAAATAAAATTAGATAATCTCTAAGATATATATACAGTCGACTCTCGCTAATTCAAACCTTCGATAATACGAAAACCTTCATCTCTTTTAGATTTTGGAGACATATGACAGGGCATATTTCACAATCGGCGGAGTTTTTTTTTATTGTCTGCGAGATTTTAAGTAAACGAGCAAAACATCAACTCAAGCTAATGTTCATCCAAAATGGCGTCTGTGACCATTCATATATAAAGGCAATTGATGCGCGTCCTCGTAATTATGGCAACAGTGCTGCAGCTGTATTTCTAAGCGATACTTATTTTAAACAAGTAATATAAAAAAAATTTTTAAGTCAATTCCTACTTAGGTCAACAAATAAAAATTTTATTTTTAGTTACTCTTTATCAAATAATTACAATTAATATAATTGTGACAGAATCACAATATTAAGCGGCAATTAATTTTTATTAATTATCATTAAAGTATCGTATTATCATCCAAAACAATCGTGTATATAAAATTTTAGTTCAACTGAATGTTTTAAAACGTAAGAAAAAAATCTTTTTTACAATGACCCAAGTCGCCAAAAATGAAGCCAACGTGACTGTATCTATAATTCTTGAAAAACAATTAGTTTCAGTGAATTAATTTTAATTAATTATTATTAAATTATCGTATTGTCACCCAAAACAATCGTGTATAGAAAATTTCAGATCAAATGAGCGCTTTAAATGTGAGGAAAAAACCTTTTATAGTTTTAAAAACAAGTCGCCCAAATGGTCGCTATGTCGCCAAAAAGGATGCCAACGTGGCTTTATTTGTAAGTCTTTGAGGAATTAGTTTTAATCAAGTAATTTTTATTAATTATAATTAAATTACCGTATTATCGTCCAGTAATCTCATAATCGTGTGTAAAAAATTCAGCTCAATCGAGCGCTTAAAAATGTATTTTATTAAAGATTGTAAATTTGAATAAAATATATGAAAAACATACTTTGTACATAATTAAGCTTAAAAATTTTAAAGGAATCCAAGCAAAATAGAATTAGGTACCCAATTTGTTATGGTGGTTTGGATCTTTATTTTAGCCCATACCTTTAAAAGGACTTCTGATAGAAGTTTAGTTTAGAAAATGAGCTGTTGCGTACTTTGGGTGAAATTTTTTTCCTTGGTAAAGCGTATGAATTAAACTAGGATTTTAGCCAATGTTAGGACCGCAATTGAAAAGCCTCCTGTATAAATTATGCTTATGAAGTATTTACATCTAAAGCACCGAGCTTTAAAGCAATCAATAACTTTTCCCGCCATAAATAGAAATCAGGCTTACGTGTTTAACACGGTTGACATGCTATCAAGGGTAATTATTTGAAAAGGGAAAACAATCAACGCAATGACGATGGGATCAATAAAAATTTTTTGTTCAAATAGTTAGTTGCGGGAAGCACAACACATAACCAATCATTTGCAAGGAATAAACTAAAATAAATTCAGAAATTATGATTCAGAGTTCGAATCAGTACTAACTGAGAGGGAAAAACATGTTATTCGACCGTCATGGAATAGCACCTGGCAAGAATAGAACAAAACGATCGTTTGCTCATAGGCAATGTATTTTTGGTGTTTATATCTGAATTCCTTTCCTTAGATACTATTTCATAAGAAGTAAGCCATTTATTGAATTGATCATGCATATATGGCAAAAGAAAAAAAAATTAAACAAAGTCGATATTTTTAGCCTTAATATAAAATTACGAATTTTTATTATCTTTGAGAATATGATAAAAATTAGGCGATGGTGTAAATGAAGTATAAAAAACAATTGAAACTCCTCTCAATTTGATTGATTTTGGGAACTTATTGTTTTTAATTTATATTAAGATATCCTGTTTTGACCTGTTATGTCCTGCTTTTTATTCCTGTCCTAAAATGTGTATATTTTTGAACATACACAATTTTTTTTATTCGATTTTAAAGTGTTTTATCAATCTGGGTTTGAAAAGTGAAATTTTCTAATTAATCAGTGTTCAAAAATAAATTATAATATTCTATGCTTTACAGAAAATTTGTTTATGGTAAAAAATCTTTAAATATATTCTGCGCTTGGTAAAGAAAAATGATGCGTGGAAAGCCACACGATAGAAGTGAACATCTATGGTGACGTTGGTCGTAAATGCAGCAATAGAAATCTTAATTAAAAGGGTGTTTTTTTAGAGGTATAGAACTTTAAATTGCAATAAAACAACGATGTATTATTCGATTGACATGAATTTTATTCGAAAGATAATCTTGTGGCATTACATTTTAAATATGATTTCTGGCATAGGACTGCCACGGCTGGCTCGGATGTACTCAATCTGGACGTCCCCATTTTCGATGACTTTTTCAACATTTGTGGCCGTATATCGGCAAAACACGGCGAATGTTAATCTTCCAAATGGTCACGCGTTTGTGGCTTATCCGCATAGACCAATGACTTTACATAGCCCCACGAAAATAATCTAGCGGTGTTAAATCACAAGATCTTGGAGGCCAATTCACAGGTCAAAACGTGAAATTAGGCAGTCACCAAACGTGTCTTTCAATAAAATCGATTGCGGCACGAGCTGTGTGGGCATGTTGCGCCGTCTTGTTTAGACCACAGCTCCTGGACATCAAGATTCAATTCAGAGATGAAAAAGTTAGTAATCATGGCTCTATAACGATCCCTGCCATTTGACTGTAACGTTGTGGCATTCATCGTTTTGAAGAAGGGTTCCACTAGCCCATAAAGCGCACCAAACAGTCAGTTTTCTGGATGTAAAGGTGTTTCGACATACACTTGTGGATTAGCTTCACTCTCCAAAATGTACGGCAGTTTTGTTGTTTGTTGACGTAGCCATTCAGCCAGAATTACGCTTCATCGCTAAACAAAATTCGCTTATAAATCAGGAACAACGGCAATCTCGTTTTGGGCCCATTCGACGAATCTACGCCTTGCTTGATGATCGTTTTGATGAATTGCCAAACCAAACTGAGAATAAAATCATTGACAGCTGTTAAATCGGTCGCCATCTTGGAAAGCCAATGCCAACTTAAACTTCTATACCTGAAAAAACACTCTTTATATTAAACTGCTGGGGGAACTTATTTTTGTCAAATAAAACTTCATTTATTGTATAAAAATAATATTTTTATTCAATTTTCTGCATCATCATCTTCAAGATAGACACAATAGGTGTGTAGTAACTGAAGTAGGATATAAAATTCCTGGATATTGTAGTCGATCAGAAAACGTGAAAACCTGCATCAATCGTCATTCCGTATTTTGTTGTTTCTTCTCTAGCATCAGTATTCAGTGTCCGTTTCAAAAATTCATTGAGTAGCTTTGCTTCTTCTGAAAACAAAATTAACAGTCTCAGTTAGGATAATCGGCTTTTTATCATCATTGGATCAGAGTGATTGGAACGACCTCTGGTGTGTGTACAGCACTAAAACTTATGGATGAAGGTGATAAAGCTGCGACAGGATTACCTGATATATAGACTTTCAATGAACATGCTGCTAGTTTTCCTCCCCCTTTCACGAAACTTTCCCCCTCTTTTTTGCATTTTGTTCTAGGTATTCTAACTAGAATTAGTTATAATTTGTGGCGGTGTGATATCTATTTGAACTAGTACCAACATCACGCGAAGACGATCGTTTTTGGCGTGATCGGTGAAGTACTCGCATTCGTTCGGAACAGGAAGGTACCCAGAACGAACCTTTCTTCCTTCAAATTCAACGTAAATGAAAAATTAATAATATAAACTTAATGCATTGCTCACAAAGTCACTGTGTTTGTTACAAGACGCTATACACGTAGTAATTCTGCAGCGAATGTTAGTGACATATACACAATGCTACAGACACTCCGTAACGTGAAGAGCTATATAATGGTAATATTTTGGGACAGTTTATTTGTTCAAAACGGCACGTTTATTATATAGAAACTACGAAAATACGCCACGCGGCTTCGTTACGAGTAGCAGAGGTCTCCACTTAATGTCCAATACCTAAACGAGATTAGCATTTATTTTTTTAGAGATGTGGGTCGAAATTTTGTTCATATTTTTATTACTAGCTCGTGGGTCACTATTGCCATTTGCACTAAAGTTAAGTTTAAAAATTTGTAACTGAGTATTTTGAAAAAAAAAAAACTTAACATCTTTAAAATTCAATTGGCTTAACTGGTAACAATGAGCTTGGTGGAAGTATCTTTCTTCAAACATAACAAATTAGAAAATCTAATAATCTTTGGTTTATTGGATTTTTTTAACAAACAAAATGCGTAAACAAACTACGCACTTTTAAATACATTTGTCGTCATTTGCGTAGCTTTGGAACTGTAATGCCAAACTGAGCAATCGTGTCAATGCAATGCTTGAAAAAATACAAATAGAATATAAATAATCACACAAATTAGAAAATCTTAATCCGCGTAAACAAACAAGGTGGTTGCAGTGTCAGTTAAAAAGACCCCACGGGTCATAGGTTCGCCATATAAGCTGACATAAGCGCTCCCATGCCTTTCGTCCGAAAACGTAAGAGCCCCACTCACACCCTCTTTCATGCGCAACCATGCTGGCATGCTTCTGGGGGAAAGGATGGGGTGGGAAGTCGACCAATCGGCAAGGCGGGCAATCGTCCAACATTATCATGGATATGACGAAAGTCCCGTGGTGTCCCCCGCTCCCCTTTTCCTCCCGCTCATATTTCCTCACTCATGGCCATGATTCGGTTGGAAGGGAACCACTACTTCCGTTCGGTTTTTCACCGTAACGCAAAACTGGACAAACTTCCCATTCACTCGCGCCTAAAGAAGTTTCACTTCAAAAAATTTTTGAAATATTGAACAGTTTTTCTACAGCCTGCCGCAGGCGAAATATGCACAAATGAAAACTACTTATAATTATTTGTTACGTTGTAAAGTCTTTATTACTTTCTTAATTTCTTCTCAAATCAATCAATACAAACAAAATTAAATCAACTCAAACAATTATCTTGATTAAATATAATTATCTAATAAACACCCATGTAATGTCTTTCATTTACTCGAACCTTTATCTCCTATCATGAGATTTTGAGTGACTTTTTCAAAATGGCCTTTTTTAAAATCAGTATTAAGTTAATAAAATGCAGTTATTGCATAGATCAGGGTTCGACAACTTATGGCAAGCCAACTACATGTGGCACTGCACAAAGTTGTGAGATCAAGTTAAATCTATTTGTCTGTCCTCTCACACCTCACGCATAAAGACTATTTATTATATTCAAATTTTTCTATAAAACGATTCTGCTGAATCTGTTTGTGTGTGTGTGTGATTTATGTAAAAAGAACATCCTCTGTTTAAATGAGACTTATTATTAGCTTAATTATTCAATTCAAAATAAAAATGATTGTGTAATAATTGGTACTTTGGTTTGGCACACCGCAGATATAAGGTTGCCGACCCCAGGTATAGATTAATAAAAATTATTAATTCGTTCCTGTGCCGAATCCCGCGTCATTGTGGGACCTGACACCAACGCAAGTACTCAATCCCGTGAAAGCGTGCGTTGTGGGGTGATCACTCAACAGCTAATTTCATGCTATAGCGGAAAAATATATCCTCATCATTTACTGTCCCTCAGTCGGCGTGTGCGGAAAAATTCATTTACACGGCTGGCATCGCAGTGATCGCTTCCCCTACGGCGGAGTGAGGAATATTAACGTCGCACTGTTCCGCTACTGAAAGCTTTTGGTGACGAAACCTGCATTTTGAACCGCGATCAAGTGACGAATACCGCACCCCAGCTGGCACCCTCTCCTAATTACCACACCACATCAATGGAAGGACGTCGAGCCTCGATGGATTTAAAAGGCATCTCTCCACCACACAGCGGGTCTTCAGCAGTAATAGGCTCGAACATGACACACCAGCCATGAGTCCGTTACCTTGACCACTAGCTTGACCACTCTCTACAGTGACAGTGAACTATCAAACGTTATCATTAGCTTCTAATGAAGGTACATGTGTTATTTATACATTTATTGAATCATTTGCTTAAGTAAACACAGTCGTAACGATTGTAAAAAGCCGATTATCCAGTCTAACAGGCGTCAGTGCTTCATAAATATGTTTCTTTTAGTATGCATCTTTTAGGTCTTAGTAAAGGCGGTCACTCTTAAATGTCTTGGAGATCCGCCAGTCGATCGCAATTAACTTAAGGTATCCGACTACGTTCGGAACCGTGATTTTGAAAAAGCTTATAAATAGATAACATTTATGATATTTAGTGTCACTTAGATTAGAAAACGTATATAAAATTGTTTTAAGAACAATATTACAATAAAAAATTATTTAAGTAAAATATTTGGACAAAAAATGAACATAGAATGACCCATTTTCAAAACATTCTCCTTTTATGAAAAATGCTTCTATTATTATTATATTTGTCGTCTATTGATATCCCATTCATGCTCAATTGGAGACAGATCTGGTTATCTCGTCGGACAAATGAACATGTCAACACACTGTCGAGAATGTTGCGTTACAACAGCGGTATGAGGGCGAGCGTTATCCTGTTGAAAAACTTTCCCTTGAATGCTTTTCATGAATGGCAGTACTATAGATTCAAATTACCAGACGTGCAAATTTGCAGTCAGTGTTTTTAGGGATAACCACGAGTGTGATCCTGCTGCCATAGGAAATTAGCTTCCCAGACCATGATTCCAGGAGTAGGTTCAGTGTGTCTAGGCCAAAGACAGTTTGATTGCAAGCGTTCCCTGGCCTTCTTCTAACCAACTCATGACCATCACTGGCACCAAGGAAGAATCAGCTTTCATCAGAAAATACAACACATCTCTACTCCATCCTCCAATGAGTTCTGGCCTAACACCACTGGTGCAGCAAATGGCAATGGCTTGGAGTCTGTGGAATACACGCTACAGGGTGCCTTGCTCAGAGCTGTCCATTGAAGTAACCGATTTCTATCAGTTCGTTGTGCCACTATGGTACCGACAGCAGCTCGAATTTCTACCGCAGATGCAGTACAATGCGCCACAGCCTTTCCCCTGATTACAGTGTTCTTCACTCTCAGTAGCGCCACGTGGCCGTCCGGAGCCCAATCTTCTCGAAGCTGTACCATCCCTTGCACACATCAATTATGCACAATGGATGCATTCCGGCCGAGTCTTTCTGCAATATCGCGGAAAGAAAATCCACCTTCTCGTAGCCCTATTACAAGGCCTCGTTCAAACTCGGTAAGCTGTTGATATAATGGCTTCTTTGTCTTCTTAAAGGCATTCTTGGCTAACATCAACTCAATACGGCTAATTTCACAGACAAATAACGCTCACGAACTTAATAGCATGCATTTAAAGCAACCTTGATTTGCAAGTTCTGAGTGGTGCTACTAGCATCATACTTAAGCGCGAAGTGCGGAATTTGAATCGATGTCATCTTTCAGGTGTAGAAACATATCATCTTCAGGTGTAGAAACATGTTCGTTTACCTAACACAAGTCTTTTTATGTATGTTTTTTCCGTCAGTGTAAGATTGATTGATTGAATATTAACGTCGCACTGTTCAGCTACACGAGGGCTTTTGGCGACGGACCGCGTAATTTTGAACCATGGTCAAGTGACGTGGACGACACCTGAGCTGGCACCCCCCTCTCCTAACTACCACACTATATCAACGGGAGGACGTTTCAGCCCTCGACAGATTTAACGTGCATCACTTCCCTACACGGCAGGTCTTTAGTGGTACTGGGCTCGAACTCGTGACAAGGCAAGCCACGGTCCGATACCTATACCACTAGGCTACCGCGGCCACCCGTAAGTGTAAGAAGAAATGAAATAAAATTCTAAGAATTGTTTTATACAGGTTATATGGAAACTTAACTTAACTCAGTGGCGCAACAGCCCATGAGGGCCAAGGCCTACTGTGCCCATCTCAGTATACGCGAACTTGGGCCCTGAGGTGCATGAGCAGATGTTCCAGTGAGATGGTCAGTCTGGCTCGAAACCCCCAATGTTAAATTCCCAAGCAAGCTTGGTACTCATTTTTCGACCCACTGAAGGGATGAAAGGCTGAGTTGACCTTGCGCAGAATAGGGTTTGAATCTAAAACCTGTTGTACGGAAGCGCAATGCACTTCCACTCCGTCACTGGGCTTCGGTTATATGGAAACATTAACAATATAAATAAAGCAACAAAAAATACGGCAGGATGAGAATATTGTCATTTCACACATGGTTATTTCCGAAATGACAAGAAAATTCTAATTCAATAAGTCACATCTTGCACTTAATTTTATGTGATTTTTATCTTTTAGATACAGCCTTATGAAGATGAGTCATGTAGTTCCGGATGCTAAGATTTTTTTTATATATAATCAAACTCCGCTATGGTAACGTGATATATACCTCCCCCTAATCAATCTTTTACAAACTGGTTTAGAGATTTAAATAGAGAGAAAGAGGAATTGTGTGTGTGTGTGTGCCTTTATATAGTCGCTTCATGATTTCATTCCGAATTCGTTTCTGGCCGTCAGTGGAATGCGTTATCATCGGTTTATCTTTCAGTGATAGATCGTGACACACGCACATCAAATGGGAAAAAAAAAAGTGAATTCAAAAACTGTTTGATAAAACGATTCATCATTCAAAACTTGCGAAGGAAGTATCAATGCTGCTTTTCATTTCAAAATTTGAATGATACGTT
Source organism: Trichonephila clavipes (assembly GCA_019973935.1). Taxonomy (NCBI): domain Eukaryota; kingdom Metazoa; phylum Arthropoda; class Arachnida; order Araneae; family Nephilidae; genus Trichonephila; species Trichonephila clavipes. Next base: position 28,700 of record BMAU01003679.1, on the reverse strand, counting down.
ACAGAAAATTTAAAGAAACATTTATTCAAAATATATAAATTTTTTAATGTAAGCTAAGATCGCAGGCTTCGTAATTAGGATTTATTCAAGTCGAACACCGGTTTTTCTAAAGATTTTTGTTTGGGAAAATAATAAAAACTGTTGCACTTTGAAGGAAGCAAGGTCTCGTGGTATGATGACAATAATATATCCCTCGAGTTTTAGGATTCAGTTTATTCACCTAAAAACAAACTTGTGAGACGGTCATTTTAGGGGAAAAAACTGCTAGTTATTAGATATCGAAAAAAAGAAATATTTAATTTATAATGAAAAGGTATAAAATGTGAGTTTAATAATCTTTATAAATTTTTGGTAAAAGCTAGAGAATTTATTCTTATCGATCTGATATTTTTTTTGCTTTTGACGACACTAATTCAAGCCACATAAAACCAAATTGACAACTAAGGATTAAAGGAATAGTTTGATACAGGTCACTACCCATTTTTGACTGCGATTTTTAATATCGCGCCAAATAGATACTTGGGGGGTCAGTGCTTTGGAAATTCCTATCGTATGTCGTAATTTTATTGCCAAATTTATAATGAATTATTAATTTATAATGAAAAAGGGTATAAAATGTGAGTTTTAATAATCTTACATAAATTTTGGTAAAAGCTAGGAATTTATTTCTTATCGATCTGATATTTTTTGCTTTGACACTAATTCAAGCCACATAAACCAAATTGACAACTAGAGTTAAAGAAACTAATTTACATTACAGGTCCGCTACCCATTTTTGACACGATTTTTAATATATCGCGCAAAATAGATACCTAGTCAGTACTAATTCCTATCGTATCGTAATTTTATTGCCAAACGCAGCGAAAATTAAAAATTATTGGCGGAAAATTCAAAGCGGATCGATATTAAATTAGTTCGATTCACATAATAAGTTTGTTATGTTCAACAAAATAATGTAGAAGCAATATCATTTTAAAATCAACACATTTTTTCCATAGCTTAATCATTCTGTTTAAAGGAGGAGAATTTTAAATTTGTATTAAATAAAAATATTACGTGTGAGTCAGTTCATTGCATCACATAAAAGACAACTCTTTTGTCTTTTAGAAAACAATGAGACGTCACGAAAAACATACATGATTTAAAATTAGGTTATATTGTGGAACAACCCTTCAATTGCAGATTTAACTGTTTAAAATTGAAAGCTCTCTGAGCTCTTACACATAACAAAAAACAAAAGTTTCACGTTACAGGCACGCCCCTCTATATATATAGTCGACGCTTTTCTCAACCAAAAACTATCTTTGACTATACCTTTTTCAAAACACCGGAAAAATTTCTCGCTGATAATATTACAATTGGATTCATGATTTATCCTGATATGTGATTTAAATTCTTAACATTCATCATGCATTCTAAATTTGAAAACGCCTATTTGGAGACAATGTTTCATCACGAACAAAATTATAATAATATAAATAATATCCTAATCATTTTGGCAATATCACTACTGTACATTAATATTTGGAAATAATTCATTATCAAAAAAACAAAAAACAATAAACAGTAACAAAAATAGTGTGAGTCATTTCTCTTGTTGCGAATATCAAACGATTCATTTGAAAGAGATTTTCTACAAGAAAAAAAATGAAATTTGAATACACATTTTTCCATTTTCATAATAATCATGAATATTATTTACCAAATTTCAGGAATACTTTTTTGAACGCATTACATTATTACTTCCTCTTATCTATTGATATTTCTGAAATCATTTTTTAATCTATATAATTTACGTAATTTAATGTATTTTTATCAAAAATTAGTGGGAATTATAATTTCTTGTTCGTGTAAGGAAAAAACTTTTCTATGTATATTATGTGTGTGTGTATTCTTAGTATTCAAACTACAATTAACATAAACAAAAATTTGAATTGTTTTTCTTACTTTGATGGCTATCATTTTAATTACCTCCTTCATCGAAAATTTTATCTCTTAAAAAGAATATTTTTATAAAGGAATTTTCACATCTTTTAATTTTTTCAGAAAGTTAATTTTTAAGAATAACTATTTATCAATTATGCTTATGTCCTTTTGTGTTTCCTGCTTCTTTTCTTTATTCCATGGTCAATCACTTAATGCAACATATTGTTACCTATAATTTTCTAAAGGCAATAGCAGTTGTTAAATGCTTCTTTCACTCATAGATAACACATAATACCTTTTGCAAACATTATCTGTCAGCTTTAATAAATAAATTCATTTTCAGTATTCCGTTATTGACGCATGACCTTTATTTATTTTCCCACGCAATTTTTTCTCGTTTATTTGTTGTTGATAATTAGGCGCATTTTTTCCTTCTTAAAACAACCTTCGCGATTTGAAGAAAAATAAGGCGCGAAAAAAATTCAAATAGAACAATGTGAAGAATGACGAATGGAAGAATGATTTGGCATAAACAGAACGACAAGTTATTATTTTCATTTCGAGTGAAAATGCGAGAATAGTGTATCAAGGAAAATGAAAGATTGATGGCTGGAACGGAAAATAAATTCAAACATTTTTATATAGCGAATGAAAATTTTTAAAAAATGAACAGTATTCTTGGAAGGCGATTCGAATCAGTATTTTATTTTCGTTTGATGCTATTTTTAAATTGAAAGATAACAGATTATTGATTTTCTCGACGAATTTCAAACAATAGCTTATGTGTACATTGTTTCTTTCTTTTTAGGTGTGCATTTCAAATAAAAAATATACCGAGGCTATTTCATTTATATTTGTCAATGGTCTTTTACGTAACTATTTTCAGATTTAATTGAAATCTCTTTTCTCATTTGAACATGTTGAATCTAAAATTATCAACGTTACCTTTTTTCAAAAACTATTCTCACTTTTCAAATATTCATTTTCATTTTACAGTTAATATTGAATGTAATTATTCAATTGAAAATTTTTAAAGATTTCTGATTTGAGCTAGACAAGAATGCATTAACATTTGAAATAGAACATCGAAATCTACGTACAATTTAATAAAGAAGGTGGAATAAATTTAAATTAAATATTTAAAATAAATTTCGGAAAGAAAAGAGAAAAAACTTCGTTTAAAAAATTGCAGAATATTAATGTATTTTTCCTTCACGATGTTTGCAATTTTGATGGCCAGTATAGTAAAAGACTAGAAAAAGCAACAGTGGGCCACAAAAGTGTTCGTACACTTTGCAATTTCTTATAAAATTTAATGTTTTCGACTAATAAAAATTAATATATTGTAATTGTAATTTTTTTTATGATATCTGCAACTTGTTCTTAATGGAATGACATAATTAATTTTTAAAAATAGTGTAACTATTTTTTAAAAAAAATGAATCAAAAAGCTACTAAAAAAATTACGCCATAAAAGTCTTCACTTAACAAAAATCTCAGCTTATCTTTAAGTAATGTATTTCTGTCTTAATTTAGTACTTAGTAGGATGGGTTTTAGTGTCTACAACCACTTTTAACATCTTGGTATAGATTTAATCAGTTTTATAATTTCTGCATCGATTTTCCTCCATTCTTCTGTGATTATTGTTTTACTTCACATTTTGAGTTTATTTGTCATCTTTTCTTTTTTACATCAAAATCTCACCAAATATTTTCTACTGGGCTAAATAACTTGATCAAGGAGGTGTTTTTATAATTTGTGGACACAGTTATAGAGACACCAGTAGCAATACATTGAGCAGTGCGCTTGGCGTCATTACCCTGTTAAAAACATGACGTCGTTTCAATATCAAATTTCGCACGGATAATTTAAAATTTTTTCTTTAAAATATTTAAATAGAGCTCAATATTAACAAAATCAACAAAATACCAAATTACCTGATTCTATGGCCGATTCACCCCCACGCAAGGGACACTTCCACCTCCATGTTTTTATTCATCCAACTAGATTCTTGGGATTAAATTTCAGAAAATTCAAAATAGACAGCAAATTGATTGCGATGGCAGATAATTCAACATTTTTTGCTTGCTCTGGTCAATAATAGCTTGTAAATGAAAAAGTAAGGGAATTTAATTCTATGAATTTATGTGGAACAAGAACTCTTCCACCTCCATGCCTTCAGCATTGAAGTGAATAGTGTTGGCGTGGGGGTGTAAATTGGCCTCAGAATCAAGGCGTAATTTGGTATTTTTGATGGTATTGGAGAATGAGCTCCTAAATTCAAAATCAGCCACAAGAGAAATTTTAAATAATCCGCGCGAAATTTGGATATTGGAGACGACTTCATTGTAACAGGGTAATGACGCCAATCGCACTGCTCTCAATGTACGCGACTGATGTCTCTCTATAACTGTCCCCAAATTATGAAAAAGACCTCCTTGATCACTTTATTAAGCCCGGTAGAACATATTTGGTGAGATTTTGATGTAAAAGAAGAAAAGATGACGAATAAACACAAAATGTGAAGTAAAAACAATAGTCACAGAAGAATGGAGGAAAATCGATGCAGAAATTACAAAAACCGATTGAAATCTATACCAAGATTCTTTAAAGTGGTTGTAGTCACTAAAACCTATCCTACTAAGTACTAAATTAATAAATAAATACAATATTTAAAAGCTAAGTTGATATTTTTGTTAAGTGTACGAAGACTTGTGGCGTAATTTTTTAGTAGCTTTTTGATTAATAATTTTTAAAAAAATAGTTACACTATTTTTAAAAAATTAATTATGTCATTCCATTAAGTAAGTTGCAGATATCATAAGAAGAAAATTACAGTACAATATATTAATTTTTAGTAGTCAGCGATAAATACGCAAGAAATTACAAGTGTGAACTCTTCTTTTGTGTCCACTGTATATCTACTTTTCAAAAACCAATTTTTAAGAAAATTACATAACTGTATACCAAATATATTGCATGAATAAGGAGTACTTATTTAACACATGAATAAGATTAAATTTGTCGACTGTCAGAAAATACTTTACATAATCATGAGTGAAATGCACCAAAAATTCAATAACGTATAAAAATTAACCCGGAAGATCTCTCAAAAATTTTGTTAGAAGTGTTGCCATCGACTCCAAACAAATTTTATACCTCTCTGTGTATGGTCTTGCTGTAAAACAACAAAAACATGATCTTTTCTCTTTTGGATTCTCAAAGCGGGGTTTAAAACATTTGCTATTAGCGAATTGAATAAAAGTAATAAAATTGATAATGAATAAAACATAAAATTTTTAACCCATTGACTGCCAACTACAAGAGATATCTCTCTCTGTAGTGTGTGCTGAAATTCTAGATTGATTAGAAATGGCCATTTTTGAGTAACAAATTATTAGAAAAAGGAAGACTAAAAAATTTTGTGCAAAGATTTTTTTAAAAATGTCAATTTTTAATATTAAATTTTAATTTAGACGATTAGATTACATGATAATAATTATATGTTGCATTGGTATCTATTTCAGCCGTAACTGTCTCGGACTGAAGTGATCATTTTGGTCTAATAGTATGTTACGCTGCTTCGAATCCATACGTCGTGGGTTCTATCTTCCCCATTGGATTTAGAAGTACATTTCCGGAGGACAGAGGGGATCACTTTTGTCTAGTGGTCATGACTTTTTATTCGGAACCATAGGTTTCTAGTTCTATCCTCCACATTGATGACGGCACTGAACTAACAAAAACGCAACCTTCGCGCGGCTGTCGTGGCGTCATCTACTCGCCGCAAGAGCAATGAAAAGTTATCAAATCTACTCGACGTAGCAACCAAAGCCGTCAGACCGCTTGACGCAGCAGCAACAACTCAGTCGCTCGCCATAACAACTTCATCGTTCGTTCATATCTACCGACTCACTGGTTGAGGAGTAGTGTAGCGGTGTTATCTATATAAGCCAATAACAGACTCCGGACTGAGGTGATCATTTTGGTCTAGTGATATGTTACGTGCTTACGGAACCGAAGGTACGGTTTTATCCTTTCCATATATATATGAATGTATTAATAAAATTAAAACATATTTTTTTTATTGCTGTTTTTGTACATAATGTGCTAGGTCAGCACGCAAAGTGCTGGGTTGTTAGAACACACTGGACTAAAATACCTGGTCTGTTCGCGTTTTTTTTTTCGTTTTGCTTTCAACACACATGGTTTTGCAGGCATTCTTTTTCTGTGGGAGGAAGATGTTCTAAGTAATGAAAATAAGTTGTATTTGCATTATAGTTCCTGCTTTCTCCAGCATTGCTGCCATTGCCATTAAGTTTTATATATAATAACAGATTCCTTAAATTGAAACATCCTCACCCTTTTATTCCCGATTTCTTTGGTTATATAGAACATGTACATTTACAGGAAGATTTCAAGTAGGGCAGGTACCAAAGGATGGTTTTCCTGAGGGGAATGATTAGTAGGACACAAGCGTTGTTCCGAAGAGTTCAACACCAGTCATTTCCAAAGTATAATCTCTGATTATACATAGTTTATCGAAATTCTTCCATTTTTTGTTCTTCACTCGTACCTTTTCACCTTTATGCATATTGGATATAGTCAAAGCGGCCCGAGGCAAAAAAATCTCTTCGTATATAAAGATTTTATTGAAAAAGGAAACACTACGAGATAATTCGTAAGAGGCACTCAGCGCCGGGAATCTTTTATTCAGTGACTCCAGCTAACGAGTTACTTGGTAGTGTGTTTTATTTCAATACAAATTATTGTAAATGTCATTACAATGTTACATCAGTAATAATGTGTGTGTAAAATTTTATATATATTTTTTTTCAAAATAATACCTTGGCACCCAAGGCAAGACTCTTTAATCGCTTCCCAGTTTTGCCCGAACACCGCTCGGGCGCGAAATGGAACTTCCTGATTTTGCCCAAGCGGCGATCGGGCAACTCTTTTTCTATCTGATTTGCCCGTATTTTTTGCTCGTTTAGTGTGTAATGTTTCTAACAGATGTCTCTAATAGTCGGTAAAATTAGGATTACAAAAATGTCTAAACTGGTTTCAAGGTTTGGTTTTTCTGCATCCTTTTTTGAATGCAGAAAAATTTTCAGAAAAATGCGGGAATTTTCTTTTACTAGATCGGTGTACCGCAAGCTACGAACACTATTTCTTTTAAATTTGGAGCTTAAAACAGAAGATAAATGAGTGATTATGGGAGGATCATAGCAGAAAATAATTCTGATATTGACTTAGATAGTGAGTCTGAAATTTCCGTAAATGATTCTGTTAGTAATGAAAGTTTGTTATCGGACTTCTCTTGTGGTGTAGGTAGAATGAATCAGCGTCTCACAAATTACCCAATAACAAAAAACAAACAAAAAAAAAAAAAAGAAATAATACAAAAACTATTTTCTTCCATTTTTTTGGATAAATCATTGTGGAATGCTTTTTCGTTTTATATCAGAAACTGGGAGGAAAATTATCTCAATTGAATTTCAGGCTTGATATTATAGATCGCCTTATTGAAATACGGGGCGGTAAATGAGGAAAAAGGACGACTAGGGTTTACCTAGTCCCTTATGATTGACTTTTAGAAGTGATTACTCCCACCGACAAAAAATTGAAACCAACAAGGGAAATGTTTTGTGTGTTGGTTGAATAGAAACAATTTTGGAAAACGGGTGAAAAAGAAACACGATACTTTGTCCCGATTGCGATGTTGGACTATGCTTGTCTCCATGTTTTACAAATTTTACCACACAAAATAGAATTTTAAGAAATTAATTAACTGTAAGTACACACAATATTTTCTTTTCAAATCTGATAGACATTTTTTGTAAAGTGTTCTTTTGAGTTCGCTTATTTCTTCGGAAAAAAGCCAACTTTAAGGAAAAATGTGTTTTTTCAATGAAAATAAAAATTACCATAATTTCTTTAAATTCAATATTTATATAACATTTCTGACTGTTTATTTGAGTTTATATAATTGATTTTATCTAAAAAATGTTAACCAAAAAATATGCTTATTTTTGACATAATATAACAGAAAAAGAAACAGTAAGTGGTTAAATTTTCCTGGCGGGAATGGGTTAAAAAGTAAAATGGAATTTTCCTTGAAGAGAGACTGTGTAGAACTCGGGATCGATAGAAATTAAGGAGTCAGTCCTTTTTGCTGAATATTCACTTTGCTCGAGAAGGCCCGGAGCGTTTGATAGTTATTCCATTAAATGTTTTTGTAACATATTTTTGCTTTCGCCCTCATTTAAAGACCGAGTAGTCAGTTTCTGTATTTGTCGCCACGTTTATACGTGAAATGGTGATGCTATACTATGTACATGTAATTATATGAATATTATGATTTGCTTATTTAAGATATCCAAACACGTTGAAAATGAGCAAATTCGACCAAGACGATATTTTTGTTTTTACTTTATTGAATAGAGATATCTTTTTTGGCTTTACAAAACATACTTTGTTTTGTTTCTACGCAGATGCCAAGTTACAATCAATTATATGAAGTTAGGAAAACTGGAAGTGTGGGTCTTTGGTCTACCAGAAGTGGGCATTTAAATTGTTTAAAATCTATCATGGCGAGTCGGATGATTCAAAATATTACAAAAATGTATTTCTATAAAACTTTTTGAACCTGATATTTATGTTATTTTCTAGAGAATGTACTAAAATATTTTTTATTGTATGAATACTTTTTGAGCTATGGCTTGTTATTTAAATAATGGCCTCTTAAGGAATGTCACATTTCTTATAATGTTACTCAATCAGCTCTAAAATTTTCAAATTTCAATAAAACATTAAAATTTTAGTTCATTTTCTAGATAAATGCATCTAATTTTTTTAAAAAATACTTTTACTAATTATGTTTATTACTTTTTTCTCTAATTGTTATGAAGTTTTTCAAAAATATTGCTAAAATTTCACTTATAATTGTTTTGTTTTTTACAATTTAGGCAATTTATTGTAAATATTGTTAGTTAAATATTAGTATTTGTCAGTATTGAGTCCTAAAAATCATTTATGATTTTTAAATATGCTATTTTTGTCAAAAAAGTACCCGAACGTGTTCGGATACCTTAAATAGAAAAAAAATACGTATATTAACCGAAAATCACCATTGTGACGTTTGAGATAAATAACGGTACGGTGATATTGATCAGTCTAAACAGTTAGTTTATTTACGTCGCAGCTATTATTTACAGATTGTATATTGAAATTATTAAACTTATTAAAATATTATTAGAGTTCAAATGACGTGGTTTGTGAGAGGAGTTCTTTTCGGGTCTGCTCAGCTTGAAGGTTCAAATCATCTCTCTCTTTTTCTACTACGGGGATCAACGGCCGGCGTCTTTTAGCATCTAGTTACATCCTGCTAGTGGCGGAAAAGGGACTCTCGTAATGTCAATAAGCTGCGGAGAGATCCAAGGTGGGACCACGCAATAACTCTCAAGATACAGGCGCAGAATACACGTGTGTGATGACTATTTCCCACAAAGAAGCCGATTCACAGCTGGGAGGCGGGAAACGTTACACCATGATTCGATGTGTCCTATAACAGAAATACGAGCTCCTTCTAGTGGCCGCTATTGCTTAGTGATCAAAGTAGCGGACTCGTGGCTGAAGTGTCCTGTGTTCGAGCTTAGTACCCTTTGAAGACCCGCCGTGCATAGACCGACGTTACGTTAAATATATCTAGGCTTAAACGTCCTCCTGTTGGTGTGGTGCGGAATTTAAGAGAGGGAGGTGCCAGCTCAGGTGTGGTCCTCGTCACTTGACCATAGCTCAAAATTACGAGGTCCGTCACCAAAAGCCCTCGAGTAACTGAATATAGTGCGACGTTAATAATCATTCACTCATCCGAGCTCCATCTAAAGCTAAAATGGAGCAGTTTCCTTTTATTTAGAATCGTAAACATTATTTTAAGAGATTTCTTGACTTTAGTGTTTCCTCGAAATCAAAGGTCTCAAAGACGTAATGGAAACCTAATTTTTGTTAATATTGGTTACATTCCACATCTTAGGAGCATAAATAAAAACGACATCTTAAAACAAGTCCATTGGGAAAATATTTTGTAGCATTATTTTTATGGTTGCGATGACATTTAGTGATAAATTCCGAGGGAACTTTTAACCGAAGTAGTTATTCGTGAAATATTTAAGCAATAAAGCAAAGTCTTTATTAAGGTATACTCCTTTTACTCTGCTTTGTACGCTGTATCATGAATTTTTAAAAGGCTTTTAAAATCATCACATGATATAGAAAAAGAAAAATGTACTTAATTTTTTTTCTTGATCTCTTATCTTTTTCAGAAACATTTATTTGCATATTTATAATCTAACCGTAAATTTAACGATCTTTGGTACATGTATGTACGTATTAACAGAATACCAAAATGGGAATTGAGATAAAGAAATTCAGTAGGAGATATTGGTGAACTTAAAAAAAAGTTGAGTTGCAATAGATATAATAAAGAAAAATTTTAATGTACCTGATCAAATTTGGTGTAAAAATATATGTTTCACTGAATAAAATATATTAATTTGAATGTTCTGTTCTCTAAACAACGAAAAAAATGCAACTCTTACTTGAATATCGTTTGGAAGAAAGTTTCTTTAAAATATTATCTTGAGAACAATTCATGGTATCGGTCAGACGATTTTTGTTTTGCTTTATTGCTCATCTTTTTTTAGACTTTTTTCTTCTTTTCTTTTCCATATTTTGATCTGTCTGGTGGCAATGCGAGTAAGTGCAAAATTTCTCATTTTAATAGTCAACGTTTATAGGGTCAAATAAAAAATGATTCTTCAATATTTTTGCATTGTTCGAAAGATTAAAAAAAGAAACAAGTATGTTTCATTTTTAAGTCATTATAAAATATTATCTTTAGATAACTAAAAATTACATTTGGAATATCTAATTTTATGCCAAAATTACGTTTTAATGCCACTCAACTGATGCTTGCACGTATCTACCAAATAAACATAATAGAAAATCATTTTTGTTTCACTTACTTCAACTAAACTTTCCGCTCGAATAGTAAGCCCGACTTTCAAATTTACATAAAATAGTCATTTTCTTTTTACTTCAGGCAAGATTTTCCTGAATGTTTAATTTACACAAACGATCTAAAGTATCATTTCCATTTGAATTCATGAATATTTTACTGTACTAGAATTCCATACTTTAAATTTTCGAATGCATACCAATGAAACCATGGATACAAGAGAAATCATCGGTAAAGATACAGAACGATAGACACAAGAAAAATAGGATCGTGCTAGTGTAGGAATAAATGTCATATCGGAAGTCATTATCTTTGAATAATTGGTGTATATTGGCATTCTATAGAATTTCTGGAATTTGATAGGACGCCTTATTGTGGGACATATTCCTGAAGTTATAACCTTTTAGCATTCATTGGTGCCATTTGGCTTTAGAAATTTTAGCTGTATGCCCGAGATTTTTCAAAATGTTGCGATCCATGGTTTTCTTCACAAAAGACTTGAAAACAACATCTAAAGTATGACAATCGATTTGGTGTCCACTAGCAAGGTATTTCTTGAGATTGTTAACGGAACAGACGTCAATCGTTTGCCAGAGAAGAGCAGCTTACAAAACAGTTTGGCCAATTGCCTCGACGGCTGCTGAGGAATATATCATCATTGCTAGGTTGGTTGGTCCTTGCTTCATTTCCTTTATTAATATCCTTTAAAGATTATATTAGTTTAGGCTTAAAAATTGTTTGAAATTTAAAAAAATGGTCCAATTGATCCTCAATGCCTCACGTTGGGTGCCATTTATAACCTGCATTCAAAAAGTACTACAGCGGTTAGCTCTACAATAATTTTTAATATCATTTTCTCATTTCAGAATATTATCACATTCAAACTGAGCAGCTCAATGACATCAAAAACAGCTAATGCAAAAATGTATGCAGTTAATTCTATGCGTGGATATTGGCATCTGCTTTCTTCACCGAGCTGGCAAGCTGACTGATTAAGTGTCCCCCCACGGTCAGGAAAAGGCGCACTATTGCCCATCTTTTTACCATTCGTTACAAAGTCTAATTTAATGCAAAACATTAAAAATGTAATGGAAAAAATTGAAGAAAATAAAATAAACGTTAATTCACGACAATATCAAGGCTTTCTGGCATCCTCTCGTTAAAAAAGCATGCCTAAAAAGGAAGCCAAAGGGCAATGGAATAATTTGAGAACCACGTGATAAAGAGTCAATATTGTAATGGGCTAAGTTCATCGCTGTCCTATGATAAATATAATCACATGTTTTCCATTGAATTCAAAACTGACATTAGACTTGTACTAATAGTTTTACTTGTGAAATTTTGGTACATTATCAAATTTGATAGTAGGGAAAAGACATCCAAGTATTAAGACTTCTTTAAAAAAATGTTCAATATAAGTACCCACTGTGCAAAAATTACAGGCCCACCTCGTTAACCAGTATCTTTTGTAAAATGATGGAAAGAATTGTTCATATCAGATTATTGAGGTTGTTTTTAGAGTAAAATATATTTTTCATTTTTACCAAACACCTTACTGAGCTAAGAATAGCTCAGTTGATCAGTTGCCAATCAATAATTGATGGTTTCCAAGAAAAGCCTCACAAGAAAACCACCGTGGTCTTCCTCGATCTATCAGCTGCATTCGACAATACCTGGAAACAGAAACTAATGGACTAAATTCATGATGGTCACACAATAAAGGCGATCACGTGTTCTCTATTCAATAAAAATTATCATACTAGTAGTTCTACTGGTAAAGTTCAAATGACATTTAAACTTTGATGATTGATTAAAGATGTTCACACGTGTTAAAATTCTTCAAATAATTTTTTAAATTGAATAAAAAACTCTTACATTACACGTGTATCTCTAAATTAAGCTCCGTTTGTTTAACTATGTGCATTATTATATCGTTGACAGATATATAAATTTTAAAAAGAAAGTTTCTGCAAAAGCAAAAAGTTGGCAACAGTGAAGCACATGAACTAATTGGCTGGAAACGCGTGATTACATTTATGATATAACTATGACGTCACATAAATTTAGCCCATTGATATTATCAGTAAAGCTGGCATTTCAGATAACTCCCTTATTTGGATGAATGACTTTTTGAGAGGAAGAAACTTCAGAGTCAAAGTTAATGGCCCTTTCTCGAAAATCTATTGTACTTGGGGAGGAGTCTTCCAGAGCCCTGTGCTTAGTCCTCTTTCATTTCTCTTGTGCCTGAATACCATTGACCCTCCATGAGGAAGCCTGAAGACCATTATATCTCAGCAAAACTTTCAGGGCTTGGACAGGTAGATACAGGCTGGAACTGTCTGATCTCTCTCCGTGAAATAGAAGAAAATTGACCTTCAGCATAAATGTATAGATATTATATGAGAATCTCTTTTGTCCATCTGTCCCCTCTTCACAAGCAAAAATAAATTTAAATCTCTTACAACCGTATAACAAAAAGGGTCAGCTGCATCTCAAGCAGAACGGCATCAAATCATCGAAGAGTTTTCAAATTTGACCAAAACCAAGTAATTGCCTACACAGATGGATCTTCTGACTTTGACCTTGATAAAGGTGGTGCTGGAATCTATTTTCGTCACCAAAATAGGGAAGAATCTTAAAATTCGCAAAGGGAAAAATTTCCTTAACTTTACGTGTGAGCATCATGGTTTTAAGAGATTTGGATAACTGCCTCAAAAGGGCAATTTGAGAGTTCTCGTGGTGGTATTTTGCTGTTCGTTGACTCTAGATCACGTTTCAGGTGATCTTGAGGACAACTCGCCGCTGATCCAGGATATAACTGCCCTTATAAACAGAGTTGTTTGCAGCCCAAAGAACCTGCCCTTTGCAATAAGTACCGGCTTACGTAGGCATCTTCAGCAGTGAGCAGGATGATAGCCTTACGAAAAGGCTCGAAATTCCCCCTCAAGTTTCAATAGCCTTACCCTTACGGATGCTGATGCAATAGCGAGACGCAAACTCGCCTTATATCCAGTTAATAAGTACTTCATTCCAGAACTTAATTACAACCGCCTAATTTCGGCTTCTACCATAGCCATACTACGTACAGCGACACTTTTAAAAGGATAAAAGTATTCCGGATGGTCAAAGAAGTTGTAATACTTGTCCTGACATTCAACTTTCTCCTAATCATATTTTTAACTGTCCTTCTATATTGGCAAATATTGGATAAAAATTCCAAACATAGACCTAAGCCCCACGGACCATCAACTGTTTTATTCACCAAGGTCTTCGACATTGCAAGGTAGTTTGGACGCCATTTTATTTCTCTGCATTTCTCTTTTTGATTTTTGTACTTGGAGCAAGACGTGTGTGTATTTTTAAAAATAAAATGCATTTGGTTTACCTATGTATGTTATAATTGTTAATAATTTTTTGTTTTTTTTAAGGAAATTTCTATAAAGCTCAAAATATGTCAACAGAGATACAATGTAATGATTGGCTGGAAACATATATTACATTTATCTTGGGACTATGATGTCATGGAGATTAATGAGCTGATTGGCTGAAAACATGCCATTAAACTTATCAAGTGATTAGGCATCACATGAATTTACCCATTAGTTTCTATAGTTTATCCTTCTTTTATAGTATTTCGAATTCTTATCAATGAATAAAATTAGACTATAAAAAATCAAAAAGTGTTTAATTTTTGAAAGTAAATTTTATTTCATAATTGGATATTGTTTGACCTTTTGTTTTTCTCAGCAACATATGTGATAATTACACTCTTATGTTAATTTTTTTTCATTGGGTATGATTTCATTATGTTTAATCTCGATTATACATTTTACATCTTTATATATAAACCACTCTTATTCTAAAGTAATAAAGTAAAAGTTTGAAACAAAATGTACTTTTACAATAGAATATCGCCTATCCACCATTGTATGAAAGTTATACTAACGACATTTAAATGACTTCGGATAAGAATGAATTAGGTATATTAGCTGGTATACCCGTTCTTCGCACGGGTGAACTGAAAAATTAAACAACACAGATTGAAGGATAAAGAAGTTTTAATGAGTTAATTTTACGTGAAATGCAAATTAAACAAAAAAGCTTTTGCGTAGCTCAGCTAAACAAAAAGACAGAAATAAAACGCCTTTGTTAAATTTTAAAGTATGTAGATCTAATAGCTGATAAAAAGGATTTTTTTAATTTATAACTCCCCGTAACACTCTTGAGGATCGATTTTTGAAAATACCTTCCTAAGCTGATCTCTGCTCAGCAAAAGTAACACATTGTTAAAAGTTTTGTGTAATGAACGCTTAAAATAGTGCAAGTAATTTTTATCTTAAAGTATAATACATTAATATTACTTTCTGTAGTATTTATTTTATGTTAAAATTGTAATATTCGCAAGCAATGTCGTTTCTTAAATTATAATGACGATTCAATGAAAAACATAGCGAAATGTTAACGATAGAGCCTAGCTACTTCCATAACTACTACTACGAAATGCCTAGCTACTTCCATAACTCGAGCTTTATTAGAGCTTTGTAAGACCCGCCGTGTAGGGAAGAAATGCACTTTAATACTTTATCCAACCGCATTATGATTTACTGCAGTTTTTTTCATGCAATATTTTTTTTGGATCACTACATTTAAAATTAAGGGATATACATAAACAAAATACTCCACTTTGGAAAATTTAATCCGTTAGAGCTAATAAATTAATTAAAGATATTCCACTGTAAAATTAATTATATATATCGTTCACTTAAAATAAGTATTTAAATCATTTTCTAAGGTCTTCATTAACATACAAAACATAAACACTTAAATTTTACAAACTATTTTTTCCGCTAAAATACTCATCATGGAACCCGTGCTGCCATATATCTTGGAAGAGTGGATTTCAAAGAATATTCTACTAAGCATGGGTAGAATATTCCTTCTAAGTTGGTGGTGTGGGTAGTTAGGAGAATGGGGTGCCAGCTCGGTTTCGTCCACGTCACTTGACCATGGTTCAAAATTACGTGATCCGTTGCCAAAGCCCTCGTGTAGCTGAACAGTGCGACATTAATATTCACTCACTCTCACACTCCAAAAATACAGTACAGTAGTTATTGCGTTTTTAAGCGTAAAAATAATTATATCTGCCTATTCAATTAAAATTATAGCGTTATAATTAACTTTAACCACAAACAAATTTTGAAAATTTGTCCAAAATGATGCAGTGTGAAATGAAAAGTTTATTTACTTTAAGTACCAGAACCGATATAAAAAGCATTTATTTTGAAAAAAAGATCAATTTCTTACTACCAAATGTGCATAATAAAATCATAAAAAAAACATTAAAACAAAAGAGAGATTTATAACAACCTCTCCCTTCAAACTTAGTTTTTAATTTGAAATAAAAAAATGAAAAAAAAAAAAAAAAAAAAATTAATTAGAATCGAGCCCCTTGCGTAGCCAAAACAAAAAGAGTTTTTCACAAACAAAGATAAGATATATGCTGACGTGGGCTTTTTTGCAGCGCAAGCCAGATTTGCTTGAAGATGCCAGAATTTTTTCCTACTTACTTGATAAATATCGCTATATTTTGGACACTTTTTACAAATTTTTATAAATTATAGCCTATGGTATAAATTATAGCCTATGTGTTATTTTGATGTATAAGCTATATTACTGTAAAGTTTCATTAAAATCCATTCAGTTGTTTTTGCGTGAAAGACCCACAAAGATCCTCACAAACTTTCACATTTATAATATATATTAGATATATATATTAGATGTATATATAAAGAGAGAGGGACAAAGAGCTTCAAGAGTTGTTTATTTGAAACTTGAATAATCTTACCATTTAAAATGTCTAAATTTTTTAACTATTCCATTCATTACCATTTGGAAATATTGAGAATTTATCTTTTGAAATAAAAGCAATGGAGTTTTGGTTTATACAACATCTTCTATGTTTCATACTACAATAAGGAAAAAAAACCCTCTGGAAATATATATACACAAGTACTACAAATCAAGTTCGGACTGGATTCCCGTTCGTGTTAAAAGATAAACTATAAGAATATCGACGGCACTGGTTAAACGACCTCTGAAAAGGCACCCATATTTTGAGCATAAATAATTTTCTACAACAAGCCTCATGTCGCATTACAAAGAAATAAATGCATTACATTTCGAAACTATGTGAAGTGCCCAGAAAAAAAGCAATGGAGCGTTCAAGTTTCTAAAACGCAACAAGGAAAATTCCTTTTAAAAAAGTGAAAGCATCTTTGTGAAAGGATTTTGGTAAATAATATTTCATTTACTGTGAATATGTTTTTTTTATTCTATGAATAAACTAAATACCTATGTTAGCATCAATGTTAAATAAACTTTAAAAAAATCAATATTAAACGAAATAAAAGTATGAAAATGAAGTTCCAAAGTGTAAATTAATAACCACGATAAAGTATTATATTCATCTGAATAATATACAAAAATAATTTTTTTATCTTTTTTTGAGTGGCAACATGAAGAAATTTTTATTTAGGTTTCATTGCAAAGCAAATTTATACATTTGAGTGGTCTTTGTTCTTTGACGCCTAATTTTAAAAAAAAAGACATCTTTTTATGTTTGTTTGTTTTTTAAATTCTTTTTGAAGTATCAGATTTGCTTATGAATTCTTCATCGATCATTAATATCTTTACTAGTTTTTATGGAATATTATAAATATTTTATAATATAATTTTATATATTTGTAATAAAAAATATTCTAAATAGAGTGATAGAGAGAAATAATTTATTCATGCATGAATTTTCCGTAAATATGTTCTTTATTTTATACAAGAATAAAAATAAACTCATAAGAAAAGTAACTGACAAAATTACTACCTGTAATCTTCTATATAGATTTTTATGGTTGGACTTTCTAAAGAATAATATAAACACACACACATATTCCTTACTATAAGCCAAACCATAATTTATCTTAAGAATAAAAAAGAACAAAAGTTTCAGTTCAAAACCCAATGGATTTGAATGAATATTTATATATACATATATATAATATTATATATATATATATATATATATTATATATATATATATATATAATTATTTTTGAAGGTTCTCTCTGTAGTTTCTCTCTAATCAGATTGTAATTTAAAAATAATTGGAGCTTTTTACTTTACTCTGTCTACTCCGGCATCAGAAAACATTTTTACAGAATATTATACATAAATGAATTATTAATAATAATCTTCTTCTTTAAGTTTGGGAAGAATAGGAATATAAACGTATTTCTTTACTAAGAGACTTTTCAACTGAGAATATTTTGGTTTTGAATACATTTTATAAAGTTCAATTCACGTAATCAGTTGCTATGGCAACCAAACTGACGTCAGAAATCTTCAAATCTATTTCTTACATCACTTTCTTTTTCTACTCAGTTTTTTTTTTTTTTTTCACAATGACTCAACACGTTCTGAAACCTTTTCCTATCAACAAGTGTCTTTCACTAACTAACCCTTCCCCCACTCTTCTTTCTCCCGACGGGTGAAAAAAGGACAGACGATTATTTTTATCGAATCCTAATATAATGAAGAAAACCATTTTTAAAATTAAAAAGAAAATTGATAGTATTAAAAAACTTTTTTGTTGTTAAACGAATAAATGAAAGGTCAGCCGATATCGAAACCGATATTCCTCAGGGGTCGATGACCTCGAAGGTCAGCACCCCTGCAGATGGACAGGGAAGCGCGCACGCGATTGTCATCTTCCGTATCGTTTTGGTGTGGAATCCCGCGAAAACGAATTCTCCTGGGAGTGGTTGACCTCGGCGGGTGAAACAAACCGCGCGCGCTTAGTCATTGCAGGAAAATTAGCAATCCAGATTTCTCCGATCTTGATTTATTCACTTCTATTCTTGATTTGTTTAATTAAGGATGCAATTGGAGTAATACGGTAGTTATTAATGGAAAACGATGACGCCTTCTCTGGCATCATTAACACTGCTTTTTACGTGACACGATGTAATTTAGATGAATGACGTAACACACCACGCTGACGTTTTCTCATTTGACCGACACTCACGAGGTCCATCAAGTATAGCAGTCATGAAGCTATTGCAAACAAAGTTGCGCCTCTCCACTTTTGACTGTATTCTAGAGAATTTAGTAACAACTTTCTCTCTATTCTTCTTATTCAGCATGTTGCTGTTTAGAGAAATTAGGACTCGAATTCCCGACCTTCCATCCCAGTGACTCTCTCTTATAAGGGAATTGCGAAAATAAAAACTGAAAATTGGATCCAGTGCAGACCCAGTGAAATCGCTTAACACGAAACTAAAGGGACTGAAAATATTTTTTTTCGTGTTAAAAAAAATTTCGTGCATTGCAAAAGAGAAACCATATATCAACAAAATTAAATTTATCAGAATTTATTATATTTACATAGATATGAATACATGCATATATTTAATAAAAATAAATAAAAACAAAAACATTCCCAAGAACTTAACGAAATTTAATACACAACTTTAAAATTTTTTGAAAAATAAAACATTTGTTGAGTTTTGGAGAATAATCTGATATTTTCTTTGCGTTGTTTTTTATTAGCATCAAATTGTCAACAAATTGTTCTATATCGTCTATTTTGTTAGTTTATTCACCATTTAAATGTGTGTCTAAATAACTGCACATACTTTTCGTGACGTTCCACGTTTCGGATGACGTGGGAACAGAAGCAGCATTATTCACATCATTTTCGTCGTTGGAATCTGTATCAATGTTTTTTTAGCTTTGAACAAACTCTAAAATGTCTTTGTTTGCCATAATTGATTCAGAACACACATTGCCATCATCTAGCTATTATAATGAATTATTCCGATAATACATTAGGACAGCCCAATCCGGCTGGTGTTTTCCATATTTTGTTCATTCCCAGAAGAAAATTCTTTTCGTATTAAGAGGGGGAAATGCTTGAAAATACATAGCAGTTGGTCGGGAATGTTGTATTATTTTGTGTTAACCGATGTTTCTTAAGCGTTTTTTTGCGTTAAATTCATTTCCATGTATGAGTGTTGTTGAAAAAAGAAAAGAATAAATGCGGTAAAAAAAAGTTAAAATTTATTAAAACTTCAACTAATTATATTAAAATAAAATTTCAATGGAGAATTTTTATAAAAATTCACTTCAAATAAAATTGATTATTTATAAAATATCAAGCAAAAATACCATAATATTGCGGCTCACTTTGCTAATGAATGAATTTTAAAATATTGGGGTGATTCTTCGATTTCCTCGAACAAGAATCGCGTCTTGCCCATTGATTGATAATTTATTAACGTCGTTTAGGCGCTACACGAAAGGATGTTGGCTACGGAACTCGTATTTTTAAACCATGATCAAGTGACGAGGACGACACATGAATGTATACCTCATTCACCGAACTCCCAATCCACTCCAACCTGAAGACTTAGTGCTTTGATATATTTAACCTGCATTAGTCCCTCATCAGAGCGATTGTAGCATTTTGTCGAATCAATGCCTCTCAACACAGCTCCAGCAGCATAGTGATTAAGGTGGATAGGGGTTATATGGAGAAAAAATATTTTTAATCGGAACCTATACCTGTACAGAAAAGATGCTCTATGGAAGAGTTTCCCCAAAATTTTGTCTCATAGACCCCTTGCCATGTTTTCCCGGTTTAGGTAGACCCCTTCTTACTTAATATTGAATGTTTGCAAATTCGTCAACTTAAATGTGTTTTTGATAGCTGGTATTGATAGCTTGCTTTAAAAGATTTAAATTTTTAGCTGTAGTGTGAAAAACTTAAGAAAACAAACATATATCTTAATTTTAAACATGTATTAATTAAATGAAATTTCAGCACCTTTTACAGAAAATAGCTTAGCAACAAACAAATGGTTTTAATGGGAGGGATGAATCTCATGCTTTTTAAAAATTTCAACATTTGGCATCAGTTTTGTTAGGTTGAATCCTAAATCTCCCCTATTGGTAGCGTCCAGTTTTTCGTTATGAAAATTGGCAAGCAGCGCTGAAATTCCTTTTCACGAGGAAAAGCAATTAAAAACTTTCTCACGATATTCCATAATTCGGATAGACGGCAGGAACCGTATGAATGATACGGGGCCAACAAAAAGCTACATGAGCCCCAAAATGTGCAACTACAGTCCACTAACAGGGATCCCATATCTAAAATGGCCCCCAAAGGAAATTTGTAGCCCTCCTTCAGAGCTAGCTACTCCAGTGGGATCGATAGATGTATTTATATTATAATTAAATATTACGTAAATAAGTAACACCCTGTGTATGTGAAATATATTTATTCCATTCATTATAAAAAAATGCTTGTATAATAATATTTTCTTTCATAAAGTAAAGACTTCCTCCAGAGTCTGAACTAGAGTTTTGAAAATTCACATTATTTTCAGAGTTACCACCAATTGAAGGTAATTAGCGGCGTTTTTTTCTTAAAATTCTCTCCTCTGTTGTAGTAAAATATAGATAAATCCGCTTTTAAGTTATATAATAATTTAGTTCAGCCTCTGTACAGAGGTCTGTTACATACAGGCAAAATATTATTATAATAGGCTATTTTTGAGAAAAAGGAGAATGTTTTGAAAATCAAAATATTATATATAAATAAAATATATAATTTTGAATGTCAAAATATTATATTCAAACAACAATTTTACTGTAATAATATTCTAAAACAATTTTATATACGTTTTCTAATCTAAATGACACTAAATATCATAAATATTATCCATTTATAAGCTTTTGCAAAAATCAAGCTTCCGAACGTAGTCGGATACCTTAAGCATTCATACGCATTCGTTTCAAGCTAGATCTTTATGGATTCCAGAAGAGGAGTGGAGGACTCTAAAGCTGGAGGGCTGTCAGACGCATCAAAGCAAGGCAATCAAAAGAGATGTTGCTCATTTCTTCGTTGTTCCTCATTCCGTCATTTCAAATTTTAAACAATTCCAAAAGCCAAACAGTTGTCCGAGGACCTAAACCGGTCGTCAAGGATTACGGTCATCGAAAAGATATTACTGTTGTAGCCAATCGAAAATTGACCTCCACACGTAAGATATCTGTGATTGCAGTGGCCCTTGGTATTACTATAACTGTTAATAGAAGTCTACATTTGAATGGTCTGTACTCCTGGGCACCACGAGTTTGTATTTCTTTATCCGTCCGATCCATAGAGGCGCGATTAAAGTGGTGCTACCAGCATATGAATTGGACTGTGTCTGTTGGGGGCAAGGTTATGTTCACAAATGAGTCTTAGATTTGCTTATAATGCGATGATAAGTGTGTAAGGATCTGAAGGGAACAAGGAACACGCAATAGGCCTGATAACATTACCAAAAAAAATCACGTATTCAGTGATCATGGTCTAGGCAAGGATTTCATTATGATATCGCACCGATCTGCACATCTACATGCGTGGTCGTGTTATTATACGGTATTCAGATGAAGCCTAGGCCCCACTGTGAAACTGTACTCTGCCGCAGTTAGTCTTTTCGTTCGTTTTTATGGGCGATAATGCACGTCCTCATATAGCTTCATCGTTGATGACTTTCAGGAGGTTGCGCATTGAGTAGTGGGCTTTCTCGCCGGACTTTAATCCAACTGAAAAATTTTAGGATGTCCTCGGCAATGCTGTATGTAGACGTTTTCCACCTCCAGCTCTTCTTAGAGATTTAGATGCTACCCTACATGAGGAATGACAATTACTGGACTCTGCGTTATTTGATCCCCTTGTAACAAACATGATATCACACGCTTTACACACTTTGCATGAAGGTAAGGGGTGCTTACATATCTTTATTAATGTCTGTTTTTGTTATTTGTTTTGCATTTAAACGTCATTTTGTTAATGGTGCAAATATGACGTGATCTTATAATTTTATGAAAATATTCAATTTTTTTTTATCTCGAGATGTAATTCTTTGTTTTGTTTCATGACTAAACATAAACCTACTTTCTTGCAGCATTTCGTGTCAATCAAAAGCAGTATTTTTCCTTTTTTTTTTTTTTTGCATTTTACTGTTCCGTGCTTAACTTTTTTGGAAATGAGTGTATATTCTCCAAATGGAATTTACTATTTTTTTTTTTCTAAATGTAAGGTGACACGCTCCTAGAATACTCTGGCGACTTCTTTCTATTTTTTTGTTTTCTCTGTTTGTCCTTTTCTATTTTCAGTTAATCTAGACAGAAGATACACCTTTTAATGTTGCAATCAAATCTAGCTCTATAGTGTGAAAATTCCATAACATCTCACTCTATAATTAAAAGCTCTATTTTAGAATTTGAATGCTAAACACAATCATGTGAATTACTTCATCTTTAATGTGGAGGAACATGTCTAAATCTGTATGGTACAACATTCGCCATAGAACAAAACACAAGAATTAAATGTGCAAAATACAATCGTTCCAAAATTCTCTCTCCGAAAGAAAAAGAAAGGATTCACTTTAAGGCGAGATATATTACCAATGTTTTTCCCACTTAAGAGTGATTCATTCCAGCCTGATTCTTTCCCTCTTATTCTGTTTTGTCCCCCTTTAAATTGAGATAGGTTTTCGGTCAAAAGAATCTCGTCAAAAACAAAAGTTTTTAGTTCTTTTCTTTGAACAAAACTATTTCAAAACCAGAAAGAAAAGAGGTCTTAAGACTTTTTTGTTCTGTTGGCTTTATTTTAGTTAAAGACCATTGTAGCCTTTCTTGAAAATTTTGTTTTGAACTAACATGCACAAAA
The DNA here is from genome assembly GCA_019973935.1 of Trichonephila clavipes. Classification (NCBI taxonomy): domain Eukaryota; kingdom Metazoa; phylum Arthropoda; class Arachnida; order Araneae; family Nephilidae; genus Trichonephila; species Trichonephila clavipes. The sequence continues at coordinate 4,979 of BMAU01003679.1, read as the reverse complement.
AAAAAACCACTAGACATTTGAAAGCTTGAGTGTTCGTCATTCTTGTTTGTCTTTCATCCATTAGAATAATTATTGGAATGAAGCAGACAATTTAAAAACGCTTTAGTACATTTTGACTTTAAATTGTTGTAAAATAAAACAATATGATTATATTCAATAAATCCATTCATTTCTAACCTTTTGAGACTCATTATACTTTAATATTGTTTTGCTATGCAACTATAAACTGTCGAAATGAAAAAAAAAAAAAGATACAGGATAAAAAAGTCTTAAAAATGTATTTTTTAAGCATTTTGAGAATTGAATATTTTCTATTCAAGACAAGCCAAAAGTTATATTTTAATTTATATATATTATTATGTATGTATATTTTATTAATTTTTATATATTATTATATATATATATTTTATGTATGTATATTTTCGGTTTTCTGACTACTTTTTTTAAATTGATTTTTTTATGTTTACCCAATTCTAAAATTATAAACTTTTTAGTTTAGCATATCTATCTTTTAGTTCGATGAAGCATGTATATTTTTAAGATTAGCTGATATTCGTTTTTTTATTTTTGTTATTTTCATTATTTTTATTTTACTATTATGAATACATTTTCCTGTTGAAAAGGAAAGGTAGAATCCTGTTAATGCTTAACCCTACATCACAGTCCTATGTCAGTGACAGTTTTAGAAAACATAGCTGTTTAATACTTGTCATTTGGATTTATTCTGTTCTTTTGATAGTCTTCTTTAATTTTATACATGTATGTGTAAAAATACGCACAAAACCGTACCATCCTTTTTCAAGCATAAATAAATCAAGGCAGACAGACGTAGTTTGGTATACGTATGCATGTGGTTTTATGCGCGTATGTTAATTTTTATGGTTTGAGAAGTAGATGCAGATTAGTGAATAAATGTAAGGGAATGCCTAGTGATTTTAATTTTGAGCAACGATAGTAAAACGTGAATAACACTACCTTAAATTTTGTGGAGAAATTTGAGGTTCCGTGGGCCAGAAAAACCCCTCCCACAAAACGGAACTAAATATTAGTTTAGAGAGGACACAATACACCAGAACAGGACTGATCAACTGGGAGCCTCACGAGGAGGAGACGTTCCCAGTAAACAAAATTATTAAAGATGTAGACATGGATTACATAGAAAGATAATGAGTTGTTGTTGTTCTCGTCAAACCATGAATAAAATTAACCAATTTACCACTATCACTCTGAATTCGTCGAAAGTCTTGAACACTGCTTTTATATTCACAGGAGCATCAGAACTGGCCACCAAGAGTTTACGAGAATTTCCTCAGAGGACCATTCCATTTTATAGTAACTGTCACCGTGACGTTTCGGCATTCAAGATGGCGATTGAGCGTGGAGTTGGTCCCGGGCGCGTGTTGCATTGAACATATGATCGTGTCTTGTCTGGGTGAATCTTCATTGCCCGCCGGGATTGTTCCATTATACAATCTGGCAATTGTGGATGTTATAATTCGAGGGACAGTCAAATTCCGTAACTAGGGGTTTTTAAAAGTGTGATTCATAATTGTATGTTTGGCGCTACTGCGTTAGCATCGTCAAGTGTGATGGTGTGGTGCACTTATGATCGATATCTCTAGCATCTTTGGTGAGGCTATATATATATATATATATATATATATATATATATATATATATATATATATATATATATATATATATATATATATATATATCTCTGCACATTCATTACCCTCAATGTTGACATGTGCGGGTATCCATTGCAGGATACAAGCTTTTTCTTTTGCTGTGCAGCTGTTCTAGAAGGGTAATAATATCACATGAGATGTTGGTCTCTCCCGTTTCTTATGGCTTCTATAGCTGATTTAGAATCTGAGATTACTAATCCTTATGTAGAATCAATAACATGTGGGTCTTGTTGGTATAATATAAGGGGCCTCTCTAATCGCCATGAGTTCACTTGTGGAGTTTGAGGCGATTATGCCTGTGTTAATTTTTGTGTTTGTAGTTATTACCATCTGGGAGGATGATTCCGGCACCTCCATTGCTGAGGGATCTGTCTGAGGAACCATCGGTGTAGGCGATTGCAAAGTTATCCTGAGAGAGGTATTTCTATCGTTTCAAGTCCTTTTTGTCTGAGCGTTGCAGGGTCTTCTTTTTTGGAACATGGCCGCAACAATTCCAATTCGAAACAGGTGTTCTTTGGTGGAGTTTTTGGAATGAGGGGCTCCTGAAGGAGCTCCAAGGAGGAATGTTCCAAATTGAGTTATTTTCTGATTTCACTATCAAGTTGGAGAGTCGAAGATCTTTTGAGCCTTGTAGAATGATTCCATTTATCAAAAACTCTTCTAGAGATATAGTCCAAATCATATGAGCGTAGTTTATTTGTGAACTTGATAGCGGCAAGGTTGCGCCTGCTTTCTAGCGGAGGCTGGCCGCATTCTTGTTCGGCCATTTCATTATTGGTTGATGGCACTGCTCCAATAATAATTTTGGCAGCTCTGTGTTGTACAGAATCAAGTTTCTGCTTAACAGAAATAGAGGCCGGAGTCCAAATTGGAGTCGCATATTCTAAACCCGGTCTGATAACAGTGCAGAAAGTGCTTTTTAGGGTTTCAGGTCTTGACCCCCAAGAAGTTCTGCTTAGTTTTCGAGAAATATTCAGTTTTCCAAGAGCTTTGTTGGCAGTTTGTTCAATGTGCTTTTGAAAAGCAGAGTTCGTTGCATAGAATTGTTCGTTTCATAAATAAAGGCGGAGATATTTTTTAACACACTAAGCCAGGAGGCGTACTTTCTTTTCTAAAATTATGTTTTTCTTCTTAAATTAAGTCCTTTTAAAATAAAAGAAAATTAAATTTTTCACATTCTTGATTTAAATTACCGTTCAAAGTTTTCAGAAATTATTTAAAGGAGAAAAAACTCTTCATTCACAGAACAGTTGAACATCAATTTTCAATGTTTGCTTAATGAGATCGTTTCGAATACATATAAGCAATTGACTCAGGGAATAATTTTGATATTTTTCTCTTCGTTTAGTTTCTTTTCGATTTAAATAAGACTAATCTCTCTTCAAGATATATTAAATACTTTTTTTTAAAAAAATTAGGTATATTATAGAGAAAAACACTGTGTATATATATATATATATATATATAAAACCAATGAAATTTATAATGGAGATACTTTAACTTTGGAAACGAGAAAGGAATGTTTTATGTACTGAGTTGTGGACAGAAACTTTGTTTAATTATTTTTTAAAATCTTATTTTGATTTTTCTACTTTTTCATGCAGGTACAGTGGCGTAACGAAGAACTTTTTGGGCCCCCTGCAAAGTCGGGTTTAGGGCCCCCATGTTGAATTTTACAAAGGGTAGGCACTTGCGTCAGTCAAGAGCTTTGGGCCTCTTTGAGAACCCTGCCCCCCTGCGATGCGGGGTTGCGGGGAGTGCACGTTACGCCACTGTGCAGTTATATTTTAACAGATTTTGATGGATATATACGCGTTTTTTCTACTAATCCTTTTGGAAATCTTGGGGCTATCAATTCCGTGTTATTCACAACCAACCCTTCGGAAGAAGAGAATCGTGATATTTAAATTAATTTACTATAAATAGGCGAGAGTGTTTTCTAGCTTGAGAGAGAAGAGAGAGAGGATATACTCGAGTCAGGTGAGATTGCTACTGAAGGTATAATATTAGAATTATGGTGATTTGATTCTTATTAGGTGAAAACTTTAAAGTGACGATTGTTCACTAAGATTGATTTGATATCAGATTAAATCGGATGATAGGTTTGATTCTTTATTAAGATAAGGATCAAGTTTGATAGTCTCCTAATCGTTCACGCTTTTCCGTTGTTGTTCCACTTCCACGGTTAACATTGAGACATTCTTTTACTATTATTAGTTGGAATTGTGTCTGCTCTTTGTGTGGAAATAAATCTTTCCTTCACCCCACACATTTAGGTGCCGAGAGAGAGGCCCGAGCCTCTTACTTATTATTGTTATTTACTTAAGAATGATATTTGAGTTGGGATACCACTACAAAAATAGCTTTATGCCGCATTACATAATGATTATTTTGTTGCACAGTTACGTTTATTATACAATTGCAAAGGCAATGTTTGCACGGAAACGGCATTCGTATCTCCTCTCTGTCATCTAGCTTTCTTCCACATAATTGAATAATTCACAAATAAACTTTCTTTTTTACAGTATTCTTTAATTCTTAAATTCTTTGCACATTTATTGGAAACTTGTTTTTGCGTTCGATCGTTTGACATTGCTTGCTTTTTTGTTTTGTTTTCCAGAAGCAAACGCTGCTTAAAGATTAAATATTTTCTAATAAAAATTGCTGATCGTGAAAAAAAAGAATATAAAGTTATTGAAGTTAGTTGAAGAATTTCATAATATTAAATTATTCTGACATGCCTCCTGGATTAAGAAAATACTTTAAAACAAGTTAAAAAATGTTTACAACAAATTATTTAATGCAGAATGTGTTTATTCATTTTATATCTAACTTAACGTTTTCTTTTTTAAAAATGAATACTCTTTTTGAAGACTGTATCATTTCAGAAACATTTAAATTCTATATAAAAATATTTTTTTCTTTCTTTTGAAATGTTACAACTTAAAAAATGTGAGTTTTTTAAAAACTAATCCATAAATTAACTTTGTGTAAAAAGTTTTAAAAATCTCTCTTGAAACTGACTTCTTTTTAATCAGGGATATTAAATTATAATTTATTTACCGTAATAAATAAATTACTTTATTTCATACTCTTTATTAGCATTTATCATAAATAGGATTTAATGTTATATAAATGCTAATGTTTCTGACAAAGAAATTTAGTACTTTAAAAAAGCAGCATTGTTTGTTTGTGTATGTGTGTGGAGCGTTTTTAAAGAACACTGCGTCACATTTTTAAACACAAATTCATTCAAGCGAATGAATTGAATTCTAAATGCGAAAATAT
>BMAU01003677.1:42500-50579 GCA_019973935.1 Trichonephila clavipes | reverse complement strand
GGATATTTTTAAACAATATGCTTACAATAGTGTCGAGGTCGCTGTAGCCTAGTGATTATGGTAGCGAACTCATGGCTGGTATAACGCGGGTTCTAGTCCTTGTGCTATTAATAACGCGCCATGCAGAGGGGATCGACGAACTAAAATATGTTGAGGCTCAAACATCCTCCAGTTGGTGTAGTTGTTAGGAGAGGGGTGGGAGCTCAAGTGTTATCCTTGTCACGTGACTGAGGTTCAAAGTTACGAGGTCCGTCGCCAATAGCTTTCGAGTTGCTTTGTAGTGCTGGCGTTAATATAACTCATTCGCTTATATTAAGGTCAGAAGTAATTCTGGATGGTCAACCAGTTCGGGCGAATTTCGGAATCGATTCTCAAACAAGTTCAGATCCGAAGAATTTTGTTTTGAAATATTTTTTCAACATAATTTAGCGGGCATGGAATGATTGGGATCGGCCGAATAACTTAAACTGATGTCGTAATATAGTTACGTATTTTTCAAAAATAGGATATTGACTCCGGAAATGAGTTTTAAGATTTTTTTATGTAAATTAGTTTTCTAAATAGGTTCGTTAAACTTGTAGACAAGGTTAAGACTCTAAGTTGTTGTTTTTTCCAACTACCATTGTTACATAAATTATTTTGAACTATTGGAGATTTGTTATCTTATACTCTGAAATACCTTAAGGTATCCGACTACGTTTGGAACCATGAATTTCACAAGCGCATAAATGGATCATTTTCATGACACATTTAGTGTCACTTAGATTAAAATATATGCATAAAATTGTTTTAAGGACATTTTGACAAAAGAATTTATTTCAATACAATATTTTGGCAAAAATTAACTTAGAATAATCTTTTTCCAAATGTTCTCTCTTTGTGAAAAATGCTTCTATTATAATAATATTTTTGCCTGTATATAGCTCAGATCTCTGTTCAGAGGCTCAACTAGAATTTTTGAAATATGTAACTCAGAAGAAAAGGGTTTATTCATATTTTTACGACAACACAGGGGAGAAATTTTAAGTAAAAAGCGCAAATAATTATTTCAATGGGTGGTAACTCTGAAAATAATGTGAATTTTTCAAAAATTCTAGTTTAGCCTCCGTAGAGAGGTCTGAGCTATATATAGGCAAAATATTATTATAATAGAACCATTTTTCACAAAAGGAAAACATTTGGAAAAAGATTATTCTAAGTTAATTTCTTGCCAAAATATTATATTTAAATTTTTTTGTCAAAATGTCTTAAAAACAATTTTATGCACATGTATTTTAATCTGAGTGACACTAAATATTATGAAAATTATCCATTTATGCGCTTTTTTAAAATCTCGGTTCCGAACGTAGTCGGATACCTACGTTAACTAAATAGGATAACTACCTTAACTAAGTAAGATGTAGACTTTGCTATCTATGTAAGTTATATTTCGTGTTAATTTTTTTAAAAAATATTCTGCAAAATGCAAGAATAATACTAGCAAAAACTATTTAACTTCAAAAATACAATTAGCAACAAGCAAAATAATTGCTAATTATAGAAATGCACAAGTTTTATAAAAAAAATTTTGATTTTTAAATATGAAGCAACAAAAGCATTTATCTCGCCCCCACCCCGCCTAAATTAGTTTCAAGAAATCACCTTTTTTCTCCACATGGTTTAATACCAATAGCGGTATTTAATTAGTTCACTCCAGTTCTAAGAGACTAATACATTATTTTTTGTTGAGTTCAGCCAAATGATTGCAAAAATGTTTCTTATTTATTTTCTAGTCAGCCTACTTTATAAAGGACTGATTGTTACGCCCCAATCAAAATTAGTTTAAGATAAATCACGCAGACAATCTATTTTAAACAACAGCAAAAAAAATTTAAAATAAGATCGCCAAAAGAAGCAATATATAAATCCTCTCAGGGGCAGATTTTATCCTTCTTGTCGGATGTTATCTTTCATATACATTTTAAACAGTTCACATAAAATAGTCCAATTTATATATCCTTTTTATTGTTTTTATTGAAGTATTAAATTTTTGAGAAATAATATAAACAAATCTTTCAACATATTTTTATCTTACACGTAAGCTAATAATTAGAGCATAAAACTAGTTAAATTTCATGAATTTTATCGTTGACTTTACAGCTGCGTCTATTAAAACGTTGCTAATAGACGACTGTATAAATTTAATAAAATATAACATATACCCAAACAACACACACATATAAATATAAAACTCATATCTTAACTTGTTTTAAAAGCAAAACGATAAATTCCTTACAAACATTTTGAGAAACATCGTCTATTCTTATTCAATTCCTACTATTAGTTCACACTCTCCCTAATATATATATATATATATATATATATATATATATATATATATATACATAACTTGTTTAAATTTTCAATCGCTAGTAAATTATCCACCCACTTATTTATTCACTCAAGTTCAAATACATATTTTTAAACTTGTAGAGGCGGACAATTGAAGTATTTTTCAATTTTTTAAATATTCATTAGTTAAGTTTTATTTTTTAATTATAAATTTATTCTGTATTATTTCTGACGAAGTTAGAACTAAGTGCAACAGATGAAGCCAGTAGGATTTTTCTAATAATATATTTTTTCTTGGCGCCAAATACTTTATTTTTTATTCATTCACTCAAGTTCAAATGCGTTTTTTAAACTTGTAGTAGTGGGACACTTGATGTTAACAGTTTTTTTTTCAAATATTAATTCATTAATTCAATTTAATTAACAAAAATAAAAAAATTTCTTTGTTGGCCTAAGTAGGAATTGACTTTTAATTTTGTTTTTAATATTACTTGTTAAAATGCATTTAAGCATAATTCCAAATTTCATTTTTTGCTAAACATTTTATTACAGTGAAATGTTGTACGTAAAATGATTAGTAAAAATTATATTCCCTAAACTAAAAATGAATTCGCAAATATTACAGTTTTTAAAGCAAATAAAAAAATTACACATTTAATTGGCAACGGAAATAATTTTACTTATTCGTACGAAACAGTATTGAAAAAAATTATTTATTTAATCAAATAAAAAGAACTACATTATAGAATTTAAAAGATGTATTAAATTAGAGACTTGACTGGCCTTTTTTAAAAAAAAATTTGTTCATGATGTTTCATTAAAAATCTTAATCCGTTTTTTATCTCTAATTTGTTATCCCTGATGATAAAACAAAAATAAATTTCCAGTAAATGTTTAAAAACTGAATTTTAAAAAAGTGCCATTTTTACTGCTTATGTCTGAATCTAAAAATATGTTATATTTTTATTTAATCTAAAATTTCCTTAAAATATTATGAGCTTAAATTATTTTCTTAATCAGATTTCAAAATATTCGGGCATTGAAAGTCCATTCAAAAAAAATAATTTTTTCTAATGGCAGATTATGAACAGTTATTAACAGTTCATCAATCTATCAAGCACATTCACCGAAAGCAGGTATCTCTTTTCAGTGCGGCACCATATAGGCGGATACCAATCGTCGCAGTTAATTTTGACGCCTAATTTCCTCCCTAGAGGAAGGCACCTGAGCTCTGACGATTCTAACCTGTACTAGGATTTAATTTTGCCTAGAGCATCCCTAGGTATCTTTTACATGCCGTATAATCATACGACATGGCCGCTGTCAATTTTCTGCATCATGAAAATCCATCGACTTGGGCCGGGGACAAACCCTCAACCTTGGGTTCCGAAGACCAGCGACAAACCAACCACGCCACCCAGCTGACCCAATCGAAAAATTGATTGTATTAATAATATCCTGAATTGCACAATTATGAATGCCGTTTTTTCCCCCTTATGTTCTACTATTTTCGATGACCTATAACGAGGATGGCGGACCAGTAGCAATGGCACGTGACACAATATTTTCGGCACACCAGTGATAAAAGTGGTTTGAATTTTATTTCAAAATAACCAAGTTCACTACGAACCAAACGCGAGTGATCGGTCTCGTGGTGGCGGTGAGCACCCTCGTTTGCTATTGCCTTGCCTTAGTTACGTCGAGGACTACAGTTGTTTATGTTGCCAAATTTGTCTACGCATGACATAGTCAATGTCGTTGCCACAACTGTATTTTAAAGTTTATGTTATATTTACGATTTTTAACTTATTTAATGTATCTAGTTCAGCTGAAGAACGAAAATTGTAAGATAGTAAGTGTAACAGAGAATTTCAAACTAGGCGAATCCAGAAATACGACTTTATAAGTAAAGGCAATAAAGCGGTGTGTATTTTTGTGTTGTGGAACAGTGATATGCAGAACATTGTCTATAAAGCGGCATTCTGAAACAAATTACGATTTCTTTTGCCAAAAAAGTGAACCATTGGAAAAATAGTTAATTACTTAGAAACCATTTGGTAGATGACTCCAATTCAGTATGCATTCTACTAAAAATAACTTCTTACAATCCTAATATAAGTTATTTGTCATCTAATATGCATAAATAGAAGTCACACTAATGCTACTTTAATTTGAATTACACGTTTTACACTAAACATTTACTACTATACAGTGCAAAATGCATTTTTCGAAGCAAATAAAGGGTTTTGGGTTCTTAGTATTTATTTTTATTATTTTCTAAATAATCACAAGTGAAAATTATTTGACAGTTTTTCTTTAGAAAAAGTGGCCCGTTGATCCAAAAAGGTTCGACACCCCTGACCTATAATGTATGGATACACCTTCTTTTCAATGTGAACTATTTTACATAATGGGCATTAGTGTATAACTTATGTTAATATTTTATTCAATCAAAATATCATCTGAGAGGGGATCGCGCGTAATGTAGCAACTCGTTAAAGAAGTATTGCAGAGTTAAAATGTGTTTGTTGTTGTTTTTACGAAAACGCTGTTAATTGAAGTTGTGACATCACTTTTGCCTTTTGAAGCTATAGCTTTTTTTGAGGGAAGAACAAGATAACAGGTAATCTCAAAATAAACGTGAAAAGTTATATAAAGCACATATATTAAAAAAGTAACAACGAACACAAATAAAATGATAGAACTAGGATTTTAACCGACAACAAAGAAACAAATAATCATGAGAGAAATTTACAATGCAAACCAAATGATCAGGCCTAGATAAATAATCAATTCATGAAACAAAATTATTCATTCAAGCAATTATAGCATCACGCTATTGCAAACAGCTTTTAAATAAATCCATGAAAACACCTAAAAAAACAAAGGGTTTTAATGATTATAGATCTAACAAATAGTTGTTGTACAAGGACTATCAAGACAGAGGGAAAAAGAAAAGACTCGAACCTACTCATTCAGAAAAGATAAATAAAAAACAAACTAGTAATACTAAGCAAAATTACAATTAACTTATTTTTTACCTGGTAGATACGTTTTCAGAAAACTGTGCAAAAAAATCCGTGAAAAAAATACATGCGACTTATGGTAAATTTAATATTTCGGCAGGAAGCAGTACATATAATATAATTTTTAAAGACCCAATATTTCCAAGAGGATTAGTTTTTATAGGAACTTGATAAACTCGTCACAAAATGTATTTCAAAAAAATAAAAAAAATTATATAAATTGCATTGTTGTTACTGTGTATGATGAGCTTTAAGCAAGGATCAACGCAAAGTGCTGGATTCTTGAGACACCCTGGACAAAATACCTAATCTCCTTTTAAATTTATTTATTTATTTTTTGTACATATTGTCATGGTTTTGTAGGCATCCTTTTTTTTACTGTGGGAGGAAGATATTCTAAGTAATGTAAATCCAGATGTACTTGCATTATAGTTGCTTTCTCCAGCATTGCTGCCGTCGCCATCAAATAAAATGCATAATAACCGATTCCTGAAACTGACGCATCCTTATCTTTTATTCCCTCGATTTCTTTGGTTATAGAACTTGCATGAATTTGGGAAGGAAGATTTCGAAATAATGTAGAGTGATTATCTTGTATAAAAAATTGTTTTCTTTTTTGTGGTTAGCTAATTATTCTTATCAGTTCATCTTAATTATTTTACAACTCTTTATAACTACCGTCACCTTATAGATTTTTTCCCAACGAGATCATTACATATCTGTTTGAAAATCTGACATAACATTACACATCTGACTGTAACCAGATGAAATTAATTGACGAGCTTGCAAAATCAAACAAAACGAAAATCTTTCATGAAGATTTTAAAGAAAAAAAAACACTACGAGATAACTCGTAAAGTAGCGTTCAGCAAAAGAATCTTAGTCTGTGATGCCAGCCAGCTACGAGTAATCCTTTCGTAGTGTTTTTTTTAATAAAAATATTGTACGTGCCATTACAATATTGTATCAGTAACTTAATATCATTATACGAGTATTTTGCAAAATTCCATGTTTTTCCTTAAAATAAAATCTTGCAACCAGGACAAGATCGCTCTAAATTTTGCTGGCAGTGAATGGGTTACAGGTTGTTACGAATTTCAGAAACTATTTTTATGCACGATGCATATTTAAATAGGTTAAAAAGCAGTGTTTCTCAAAGTGTGGGGCGAGAGCCCCCGGGGGCGCGATAACCCTACAAGAGAGGCGCGAGCATATCGAAAATTTCAAGATTTTAAAAAATAACCGGAAAGAGAAGTAGAACAAAATACTTTCTTCTATAATAGAAAAAATACACAACAACACTGATATAATTTATGTTTGCCATCTGGCGTTTTCCGTCATCAAATAGCTATCTTAGATCCCAAAACCAAATTAAAGAAAAAACATTTTGTTTAATTTGCTGTATTTCCTCAATGAGAGATTTTTTTTATTAAGTTTTAACATAAAATATTACTCGTTAAAAGAAAAACGAAACCCAGAAAATTCTAAGATAAATAATTAATCACTGTAATTATTATTGAAATACTGTACATTAGTTGTAAAAAGAAAAGGAAGACATTATTCACTTTCAGCCAGGCTGCATAGTACATTTGTTTAATCATTTGATTGACCTTCAAACTTACTGGTATGGTTATTTAGATCATTCGTATTTTTTTCTGAATCCACTTTTAAACCGGGAGCGGTAGCGCGGGACATCTGTGATCTCTATTGAGGGAAGTTGGAACTGATCAAACAAAAAGAAAAAGCCTGCTGAAAAAATACATATTATTCATGATTGAGAAGCGCCATGAACATGAAACGAAAGGAAAATTTTCAAATGCTTCCTAAAGAACTCCATCAACCTAAAATATGAAGCCATAAGTGTACCACAAGGTTCAGTTCGCCTTGTCAAAAAGACACAAGAAAGAAAAAGTTCCACTTGCTATTTGTTGATTACCAAAGGAGTCACGAGTTCGAGCCCAGTACCACTAAAGACCCACCGTGTAGGGGCAAGATGCACGTTAAATCTATCAAGAGCTCAAACGTCCTCTTGTTGGGTGGTGTGGTAGTTAAAAGGAGCCAGCTCAAGTATCGTCCTCGTCAACCATTGTTCAAAATTACGAGGTCGTCGCCAAAGCCCTCATGTAGCTGAACAGTGCGACGTTAATATTCACTCACTCTCGATCATGAACGCTCATTAAAAACTACAATAACTTGGAACAAAATATGACGGCTTTGCAGAAAATAACATTTCTGTAGTGTTAATGAAAGTGTCTCTGATTTGGGTGTCCTTTATTAAGGTCTTGAACTTTTGAATCATTTTAGTTCAGTGTTTTATTGGATTTTTCACAAATCATCAAAGAAAAATTGAATAGTCCTTGAAAAGAAGCCGGTAAGTATACTTTCTCTTAATTAAATTATTCACTGGAATTCCGATTTTTATCGCGTACAGTAAAAATAATTATAAACAAATGATTGGGGTGACTGAGTCCCCCGCAGTACCATTAGCGTTAGTAGCGAGTGCACGCTCTGCACCTGGGTTAAAAACATTTTGAAGTCTTCTCGCTTTAAATATTAAAAGTAACGCAATTATTCTTCATCGGAATTTTATATTCTTTTCATTATTTAACATTAATTCTAAATGCTAATTCTGTGAGGTTTAAAATTACAGTTCTTTTAAACACTTATTTACAATTATAGCATTTATCTATTAAAATCATTTTACATTTTTGTAGCATACAAT
>BMAU01003677.1:0-37500 GCA_019973935.1 Trichonephila clavipes | reverse complement strand
ACCATGCTGAAACTCCTTCTCACTAGGAAAAGCAATTAAAAACTTTTCCAAGATATATTCCATAATTCGGGACAAATAACAAGTTTGTCATTTAAAGCCAAAATTATAAATCCGTTTAACTTTAAGATCTTCTCAATGTAATGTTACATTTTTTTTTTCAACATGACCACATATGAATCCACTGCCTACTGTGGCATTACCATAGTCAAAAGCATTCCCAAACCTGGTTTAAAATCAGAATAAAAAGGCATTTAAATGTTGAACGTATGTTAAAACGTCCTGACCGATTGTTTGTGAAAAATTGAGCACATTCGGGACCTCCAGTATTATACTTCTTTAACTTAATTCTGGAAAGAAACGTTTAAATGGATCTTATTTTAATAAAGTTTTTGCTGTCTCCGTAAGTGTTACCTCATTAATTTAGTAAATCAATCCTGTTAAATAGGTAAAATTTGGATTCCACTTGATTAAATTTTCTATTAAAATTAAAATCACGATTTAGCTTAATGAGAGTCACTATTATTGACCCCAATTTACATGTCATGGACCCCCAAATTATTTTTTTTAGCAGGTGTGGGCCTTACAGGTCACAATAGACCTCTGGGGTCTATGTAAAAATCACTGCTCTAACTCATGTATGTAAATAAATAAATGTAGATGGAAATCCAATTAGAGGAGATTCATCCCATGGCGGCATTTTTACAACTAAAGGGTGTTTTAGAGGTATAGAACTTTAGAATTGCAATAAACAACGATGTATTATTCGATTGACATGATTTTTATTCGAAAGATAATCTTGTGGCATAATTTTAAATGATTTCTGGCATAGGACTGCCACGGCTGGCTCGATGTAGTCCAATCTGGACGTCAATTTTCGATGACTTTTTCCAACATTTGTGGCCGTATATCGGCAATAACACGGCTAATGTTGTCTTCCAAATGGTCAAGCGTTTGTCAGGCTTATCCCGCATAGACCAATGACTTTATATAGCCCCACAGAAAATAGTCTAGCGGCGTTAAATCACAAGATCTGGAGGCCAATTCACAGGTCCAAAACGTGAAATGAGGCGGTCACCAAACGTGTCTTTCAATCAATCGATTGTGGCACGAGCTGTGTGACATGTTGCGCCGCCTTGTTGGAACCAAAGCTCCTGGACATCATGATTGTTCAATTCAGGAATGAAAAAGTTAGTAATCATGGCTCTATACCGATCACCATTGAAACTGTATCGTTGTGGCCTTCATCGTTTTGAAGAAGGATTCCACCAGCCCATAAAGCGCACCAAACAGTCAGTTTTTCTGGATGTAACGGTGTTTCGACACACACTTGTGGATTAGCTTCACTCAAATGCGGCAGTTTTGTTTTGTTGACGTGCCATTCAACCAGAAGTGCGCTTCATCCTAAACAAAATTCGCTTATAAAATCAGGAACAACGGCAATCTCGTTTGAGCCCATTCGATGAATCTACGCCTTGATCATCATATTTAAAAATGTAATGCCACAAGATTATCTTCGAATAAAAAAATTCATGTCAATCCAGATAATACATCGTTGTTTGATTGCAATTTAAAGTCTATACCTCTCTAAAAAAACACCCTTTATAAAGTGCACTTTTACTGCTTTAGAAATAATTGTAATTTTTTACTGATTCTCAGTATATTATGTTAATGGAAAACAATGCAAAAACACAAATCTTAAACCAGTCAAATATGTAAATGTGGACGCAGATAATGTAAATGATCATTATAAAGATCAAGTAATATAAAAAAATAAATTTTAAGTCAATTCCTACTTATGAACAAAGAAAAATTCTATTTTACTGGCTTTTTATTAAATAATTACAGCTAATATATAGATAGGCCTGCTATGACAGAATCCACAATATTAAGTGCTAGAATAGCAAACGATTTTCCTTACAATTTTCCATTTTCTTTTCTATATGGAGTGCTGGACTATTATTTTTTTGTTATTATTTATTCATTATTAAAATTTAAGTAATGAACAATATTTGAAAAAAATTGTATTAACATCAGGTGTCATCCCTACAAGTTTAAAAAAAATGTATTTGAATTTGAATGGAAGTATTTTATAAACGTTTGAAAATTTGAACAAATATATATCTATATAAATAAACATATATTAGGAGAGAGTATGAACTAATAGTAAGAATCTTCGAAAAAGACAAAGGAAACAATTTTTAGTAATTCTTATCTAACTAGAAGTCTGAAGAACTCGCAGTTTGCCGACTCCAGCGTTATATATAAAAATATTTATTTTTAATTCATTTTTAAAATTTTAAAAGGAATATTTTCTTATTTCTGAGAGGAAACCCAAAAGGATGAAGAAATACAACAAAAAATTGACGCGAAATTACAATTTCAATAGTGACACAAAAAAAAGCGAAAAAGTAAAATTCGGAATCAGATCATTTTTGATAAAAGCATCGAAAATGATAAAAAATTACGAATTTTTTAATACATTATATATTGTGCATCTGAAATTGTATGAAGGTATCCCTTTTGAGAAATGTTTAATATAATGCATGTGAAATGCGTCAGAAAGAACAACTTTGTTTTACAATATTCGAAAATAAAAAAAAAGCACGTGAATCTGAAAACTAAATGTGAGAATTACATCCAATTCGCAACAGTTTAGGAGTAGAAAAACCTGTTTTTGTGAAAAACCGCTCCAGAAATATAAGCAAATCGACAAGAGTGAAAATGTAACACACTTTCCAGTAGCAAACAATGCTGACGACAGTAACAGAACTAAAAACAAAACCTTCACGCTACACATTCCCGAACCAGACGACAGTCGACTCAATTTTACAGCAACCTGTACTACAATCGCCGCGTGGAAAGATCATCAGCCGGCGAAAATCGTTCCTTCCCGAAGTTTGAAAAACATCACTCACACGCTTTCTCCTCTCAAAGGCCGCTAAACCATGCTTGTTGTGCGACAGTTGAACATCATTGCTGGCAATTGGTTCTGTGTCGCCTTATTTTTAGAAAAACTATCATCCTACACCCCAAAAAAAAAAAGTTGCTATTTCGCTACAATCATGGGTAAAGGAGGAACTGTGGGAAATGGGAACAGCGGTGGTGGGATTGAACTCAGAAAAAATTGGACTTTTAAACGGAATTGCAATAATCGTCGGGATTATTGTCGGATCCGGGATTTTTTGTTTCTCCTAGGGCGTTTTGCAAGAGACGCTGGGTCCATAGGGCTTTTGCACTTATTGTATGGAGTTTGTGCGGGATCCTGTCAACAATAGGCGCCTTATGTTATGCTGAATTAGGCACTGCTATTCAAAGTCAGGTGGAGACTATGCATATATTTTCGGAATCCTTTGGACCTTTGCCTGCCTTTTTTGTTTTTTTGTGGGTGGCTTTGCTGATCATTGTGCCTGGAGGGGGAATGCCATAACGGCTTTGACTTTTTGCGAATTATATATTGGAGCCGAGTATTTCCAACGTGTCCACCACCGGCTTCTGCTGTGCGATTATTGAAAACTGCTTTGGTGATATGTAAGTACAAACATTTTTTATTTTATGGAATATGCCTCTGCATGATTAATTTACAATATTATTGTACAATGTTTAGCTTTATGCATCAAACATTGTCAGTTTTCTTAAGTCATTGTTTTAAATTTCATTACGTTTTGATAATTTTATAATAAGGTGATATCCCAATTCAATATTTTGATTACTTGTGTCAATTTTGAATCGATTGTCTAGTGAATTTCTTTGGGGAAAAGATTTATATTATTTGAAATCTAAAATGTTATATATATATATATCATCATGTCAAAATTTAATGTTTGGTTTTTTTTTTTATTTTCTATTTGAACGACAAAGGGGTGAAAATAAAATTTTTATTTTTAGAAAGATTTTATGAAGGAAATATCGCTTAAGGAAACAATATAACATTTATTTATCTCAAAATGAATTGTATTTATTTCATCTTGAAGTGTATCATATTTAACTATTGTACTACATTTTGTACGGAAAATATATTTTTATAATGCTTATTTCTTCTAATTAATATTTAAAAATTTACATTAAATTTAACTGTATACGGAAACAGTTCGCTGGGCTTAATAATAAGTTCTTAATTACTACTTCAACAAACTTGTTTTAGTGGACACACACAACATGAAAAGTTATTGATTCCTTACTATGACATCTTCGTTTTAACCGCCACATTATGAATATGTTTTGAATATTGAAACGCTGCATAGAGGAAGTTTTCTTTGATCGAACATAACTGTTTACATTCAAGCCGATGACTGGTTCAAGTTTTTATTGTTGAAGATAATTCGTTGTTTTTACTGTGTACTTTATTAACATTCGTATTTAAAAAATGCTCATATTTTTTCTAAATATCCGGACAGTATATATATAAGCTTATTAGCTAATTAAAAAAAAATTATATTTTATTATAAAAAAAAAATAAAGACAAAATGTATAGTACGAATATTTGGTGAATTATTGCAAACAAATTCTGGTCTTTTGCATACAAATTTAGATTACTCATTAGTCACAGTAGACGAATGTCCATGATTAGAACTCGTGGTCGACGTTGTCCAGTTACGGTTTGATTCCTGATGCTAATAAAAGGCTCATTGTTCGGAAAGGCTGTCGCCCTCGTGTAGCTGAACAGTGCGACGTTAATATTCAATCAATCAATCAAATCGGAAAGGCTGTCGTGTACGGTAGCCCGAGTGGTATAGGTATCGGACCGTGGCTTCGCTTTGTCACGGGATCGAGCCCAGTACCACTAAAGACCCGCCGTGTAGGGCAGCGATGCGTTAAATCTGTCGAGAGCTGAAACGTCCTCCCGTTGGTGTGGTGTGGTAGTTAGGAGAGGGGTGCCAGCTCAGGTGTCGTCCACGTCACTTGACCATGGTTCAAAATTACGTGTCCGTCGCCAAAAGCCCTCGTGTAGCTGAACAGTGCGACGTTAATATTCAATCAATCAATCAATCAATTCGGAAAGGCTGATGCCCGTTAAATATGCCTAGGCTTAATTTCTAGTGTTGGTGTGGGGTGTGGAAGATTGCAAAGTAGGGTACCAGATCGGTGTCATCCCCTTGTCACTTCACCGTCATTCAAAATTACGAGTTCCGCCACCAATATCTCGTGTTTCAAACTGCGGGGAGGGCTGCGGTAGCTCAGTGATTAAGGTATCGGATCAAGGCAGGCATGTCATGAGTTCGAGCCCAGTACCACTTAAGTCCCACCGTGTAGAGAAGGGAGCGATGTAAGTTAAATCTGTGATCTACCTAATCTAGATTCACTCAAGTGACAGATCCTCACCTTAAGTAATACAATTATCAATTATTCAATATCCGATCCTCGCATTAAATTTGATTAAATCTGTCGAGAGCTTAAACGTCCTCCAGTTGGTGTGGTAGTTATTAGAGAGGGTGCCCGCTCAGGTGTCATCCTCGTCACTTGACCATGGTTCAAAATGACGAGGTCGTCGCCAAAAGGCCTCGGGTAGCTGAACAGTGCGACGTTAATATTCACTCACTCACTCACGCGACGTAAATCAAGCTTAAATCAAATTAAAAAATGCATTACTCAAATAAAAACCATTCATCTGGACGTTAAATCATCGTGTAACGGAGTCTGAAGTTTAGGAGAATAAGGCACGAGACTGACTGTAACTTGAGCACCACATTCAAAATTGTCACATTAGCTCTAATTTAGCAATCAACTTCTATCCTCACATGGCACGCGGTCGATATTTCAAACCGAAAGGGAATGGTCTCTCGTTAAAGATGATTGGTAAAAAATCTGCCAAGGAGTTCTTCTCCCACTAACTACTCTAAAGTTTATTGCTGATACGTGAAAAAAAATTAAATTTCTAACTTCTTAAAAAATATCCCAAAAACTTGATGGTTTTCAATGAATTTCGCATGCAAAATTTTCCTAATAAGAAATTTGGTTTTAAGTAATTTTAAACATATATATATATATATCTTAATAATAGGATAATTCGGCGATTTAAAACGTTGAAAATTTTATATGCTTTCGATAATGTGTATTAATTTGAAGATGGATTCAGATTATAGGATGACCTTTTAATCTTCGAAATAGAAACTTCGCAAATCAAAACTTTTGAAATTGGTATATTTTTACTCATTACGCTACAAAAAGTTTTATAAAATGATGTACAATATGTTATAAATAAGATATTATATAAATTATTATAATAATACATGAAATTATTGTTACATTCAGAAAAAGCAATCGTTTCAATAGCTATCTGTAAATTTCTCTTTTATTTATTACTTATAGAAATTTGATTTTAATAAATATATGTGTGTGTTTTTTTTTAAAAGGATTATTTCATGCTGGTGCCATGAGGAAAGAAAGCCCGTGCAACGCCGTGTCATGCAGCTAATATAATACTAAAAATTTGTGTGAAATTTAAATATATATCATTTTTTACAGAATAAAACACTGTTTCACTTTGTGGGTGAGGGCTTTTTTACAGTTGGATTGTTCATTCCATATCAAACACGTGAAAAATAAGTCATGGTACTGCAGCTACTTCGCTAAAAGAAATATTATTTAAGAAAAAAATCGTTGTTTCTCTCAAACAGGAACAAGTCTGATAAAAACAAATGAAATTTTTCTTTTGAAGAATTTACTAATATAAAAACACGAATATATATATATATACTCATAGAAAGCGGTGCCCAATTCCACACTTGCCTTTTCTAAGTACTTCGTATACATAAAAAGCGCTTTAATTCACTTTTAACAAATTGGTTGAACTGGTAATTCAGTTGAGTAGGCTTATCAACGACAAATTTGAATGCCTTCGATTCTTCCCCCTGGTCCGTACTCATTCAGAAAGGTTCTATTTTAAGGTATCCGACTGCGTTCGGAACGCGGTTTAAAAAAGCGTATAAATGGGTAATTATGTTGATATTTAGTATCACATGAAAATTGTAATATACATATAAAATTGTTTTAAGACTATCATTACTAGAAAAATTTTAACACAATTTTTTTTGGCAAAAAAAAGAAAGAATTGCATATTTTCAAAACATTCTCCTTTCTTTTATGCTTCTATAATAATATTTTATAGATATATAGCTAAGACTTCTATGCAGAGCCTGAAGTAGGGTTTGAAATATTTTATTTAAGAAATTGGATTTGTTCATATTCTAGTACAACAGAATACAGAAGTTTTTAAAAAAACAACGTTTATATATCGTCGGTCTAATTATCAGATTTCTTTTATTATTATTATTATATTTGCTTTGTATATTTGTATTATGTTCACGTACTTTTATGTATATCGATGCAGCTACCTTTAAATTTGTATTTTGTTATTTTTACTGTCTTCTGCTGCTTAAAATGTAAACTTTAATTATTTTTAATAAAGACTGGGCGTGGGGGTTGTTTCCCGAGGGATCGGTTTGTAGCTCTAAACCCTCTTCGGGTGAGCTCAGTCGCTTAGGGCATTCCGCCAATATCCCTTTTGCTGCTTTATAGAGTGACATCAATAAACACTAACTCGCCCTAGTATTATAGCGCTACCTAAAAAGTGTTAAATGAAAATAATACATTGAATATTATTTGTATATATATATATATATATATATATTATTGTGAAAAGTTATTTATTCTTGAGTAAATGATTTTCCCATTATAACAAAGCGCAAAAAAGGATATATTGCTTTTAAATCTAGGAAATATTATTTCGAAATAGTTGTTTTCTGGATATCAGGGTTTGTTCTTTGCTATAATTTAATCAGCTATATAATAAAAGTTGATAATTACTTCTAGAAGAATAATTAATTCTAGGTATCTTTCCTTGAGTGATACGAATCTGTCTATCCGGTATATTACACGACATTCAGCATCGATTTAAACCATCAAAGCTAAATCATAAAAATTAGTTCTAGGTCAGAAATATAGAGTCAAGGTTATATATATCGATATCAGCTGTTATTCAAAAATTTTACGAAACTTGTATTAACGAAGGCTGTTTTCTCGATTCTTTCGTGGGAGATATCTAATGACCTTGTGATGATTTCTCGTAAGTTATATATAATGATTATTTAATAAAAATCTGTTTGACTTAAATTTCAACTTTTTTTCACAAATATTAAAGCTTATTTACTAAATTGTCTGTTTGGAAATTATTTTTATTTCTAACGGAACGTTTTCAAAGGAAATATATAAAGTATATCTTTATATTTCAGGATAGTGCAAAACATTTAAAATTTAAATGTGTAGCCTTTTACATTTTATTTTTGTCTCTCTATTGCTTCTTTTATCAATATATCTTTGGAAAAAACACTTTTTATAGGGGTTTTTATTTAAGTATTTCCTGCCAAATGGAAAAATTGTATAAGTTTTTTTTTAAATCAGAATTCATTTTTAAATTTTCTACTGATATAATCACCGCACTAGTTTTTCTGTGACCTAAAATTGCTTATATTTGGGTGTGGATCGAAAATTTTCTTCTGAATTTCAAAACCTATCTATGCGGAAGAGATATTCTCTATTATGAAGGTTTTAAAATGAAATTTAAAAAATATGTTAAATGCTGCCACAAGGGGAATGAGGACACCTACCAAAAAATAACACGAAAAAGACACATCCAGGTAAATTAAGCAGTTTATATAGAGTTAATTTTTTCAAAATCTTCTGTGTCTAAATGACAGTGCACGATGTGAGCAAAAGAACAAATAATATATATATAAAAAAAAATTAAGTCATTTCCTACTTCGTTTGAAAAATCGACTGTTGCAGATAAATCTAACTTCGTAAAAAATAACGCCGAATAAACTTAAAATTAAAAAATAAAATTTACTTAATGAATTAATGTTTGAAAAAAACTATATTAACATCAAGTGTCACATCCACTACAAGTTTTTAAAAATGTATCTGAACTTGAGTGGATGAATAAAAAGTATTTTATTAACAATTGAAAATTTGAACGATATATATATATATATATATATATATATATATATATATATATATATATGTGTGTGTGTGTGTGGGAGACAACAAGGGGTCCAATACGTTGGTCTATCTTCTATTTTATTTTAACATTAAACAAAAATTAATTAAAAAGGTAGTTTTTACAGATAAGTTTGACGATGATATTCAGAAGGTAACGCCTGCTCGCGCACCTCTCGCGTTCTTCTTTCTCTCTCTCTCTGCTCTTTCTGCTCTAATGTCCAAAAAGTTTTAGTTTTGGTTTGCTGCGCCTGCGCGCGAAGACTGCTTGGCTTTGGCTGCATGCCACAACGGCCATTCTGACCGTACGCTGTCCGCAGCGGTATTTCCATGGAGACCAGAGGAGAATCTGAAACATACAAAAAAAAACGGAACAGACAAGGACTATACGACAAATATATAGAGATTAAACATATCATAATTTTTCTGAACTAGACAGTTTCTCCATCATGTGAAGGCATCTCTTCGACATCCGGAAGGTTCCACAGGAAAACATTGTGTTTCACCGGCATAAGAACATCTTTTTCAACAAGTTGATCTTTGGTTGAACGCATCGATATTTTCCTCTGTAGAGTTCTGGACGTCTGTTCAAAACGATTTCTCTTTTTCCTTCGTTTCCACTGCCAAGGCTGAAAGATCCTTTGGAGCAACACAAACCGTTGATGTTTACTCTTCATAGGTAAAGGGTTAGGTGAGCGGGAGATAAATTCCACGGAACTCGTTTTCATGGCACCATTGGCTTTCTTACACAATACTATATCAGAACATTTTTCTCTTACAATACTCAATTTTAGCTTAGTACTCTTAATTTTATTACATTTATAATCCTTAATTAGAGAACTCGAATCATCTCTAGTATTAAAGTTCTTAACATATGGCAAATCATAACTAGAGTTTTTTATCACATTTGAAACAGAAACATTTGGAAAAGAAACACCATAATCTACACTCAAAAGAGGATCCACTTTCACTCAATAAAACATCGCTCTTTGCGTGGCCTAGTTTCTCTATTTCAGAATATATACTGGGATGTATAATAAATTCTTCGGTCAAGGTCGGTGATATCGCCGTTCGCACACTTAGGCTAGGAGACTGTTGATTAAGAGAAATATTTATGGGTTTAACTTCTACCATACGCTGTTCGCCAAAACATGAGCTTAATGTTATGATTTCTTCGGAAGGTGTTTGCACTCTAATTAGTGAGGAATTTAAAACTGGGATCTGGCAACCTGAATCAATCAATGCTGTTACGGGCTGATTTTCCACAAAAATGTTTACGTATTGAAGATTTGCGCATTCATTGCTATTTTGTTTTTCGCTCTCGATTTTCAAAGTATTCACGTTTATTTTATTATGGATGTGATCATTAGATTCTTTAGGTTTAAAAACGCTTCTCACAGTCTCTTGCGCAATGAGATGAATCACCGCATATAAAGCAATTTTTATTTTCTCTTTCATGATATTGGGGATAGTTCTCTTTAATCTTTGGTTTAAAGTTTTGTGATCTATTTTTAAAGGGGTCTTGGGTATATCCATAAGTAATAGGAATTTCTTTATGTGATCCGCTTCTAGATGAAATATAAATATCACACTCTTTAGCTAAATCAATAGGCCTAAACCAATCTTCTGCTTCTCGAATGCCAATATGAGTTGCAGTTTCCTTATTTAAAGTTTCAAATAATTTATCAGAAATTATAAGATCACATAGAGATTCAAAGGAATTAACTTTTCTTAACGAACAATAATATTGGAAGTTTGCCGTCAATCTTGCAGCAAATTGGATGTATGTCTCGCCTGATGATTTTACAGCATTTTTAAATGAGTTTAAACACTCGCGAGGGGTTAATTGGAATTCTCTGAGTACTATAGATTTTAGTTTTTCATAGTCATTTAATTCCTCTTCTTTAATATACAGTAAGACGTTATGAGCTCTTTCGCCCAGAAGATTTATTAAAATTTCAGATTTATATTCGTCATTTATTTTCTTGGTTAAAAATGCGCGTTCCAATGATTGGAAGAACAGATTAAAATTTTCAGATCTGGTGGGAACAGGAAGAGATAAAGTTTTTATACTCTTTTATCATATTTTCTATGTTAGTTTCGAACTGTTTTTCTTCGACTTTAGCTGCAGGATTTAAACTTAATGCTTTATTTTTGGCCAATTGAAGTTCGATTTCTTTTTCTAATTTTGCTAACTGAAGTTTCGCGAGCTCAATCTTTTGTTCTGAAGTTACCTCTCTTTCGTTTTGCGATACTCTCTCATCTATACAGTTTTGAATTAAAGTTTTAACGAAATCTGGATCACTTTCAAATGTACTACTGTTCTCAATTTTAGTCTTTAGTTTAACTATAGTGTCAGTACTTTCGACAATACCGTCTAGCTCTTCAACTACTCTTATGAGATCCTCTTTAAGAGCGTTTTTATACATTTATATAAAATTTAGAAAGATCCTACCTTTTTTTTCTGGCTCCCCTTGTTGCTCGCACGTACTGATGTATCCAATGAAGAAAACGTTGTGAATCCACTGATTTCACCTCTTCGCAGGTAATATAGTTGAAATTGTAGTTCCGGCCTCTACACAGGCGAATTATTCACACTGAATTAGTTCCAACCTCTACACAGGCGGGATTTTCGTCGATGGGTTTTCCAACCTCTACACAGGCGGAATATTTGTCGATGGTTCGTTGCAAAAATACCTCTACACAGGTTATTTTGTTATTTGTTCCGACCTCTACACAGGCGGAATGAAGTTGAAAAATCCAACCTCTACACAGGTTGAACGAAGTTTCCGAAAATGGCGGAGCGTCTCCTTCACGGACGCTGTTGTTCATTGTCCAGACTTTGGTTCAAAATCGAAATTTTGTCGATCCCGGCCGAACCCCATAATTTGTGGGAGACAACAAGGGGTCCAATACGTTGGTCTATCTTCTATTTTTATTTTAACATTAAACAAAAAATTAATTAAAAAGGTAGTTTTTACAGATAAGTTTGACGATGATATTCAGAAGGTAACGCCTGCTCGCGCACCTCTCGCGTTCTTCTTTTCAGCTTGTGAATCAGACTGATTCGATGGTGCAGGAAGAAAGATCTGAGGCTATGAAATGTTGCAGTGTACTATTTACTCGACTCGGTACTCTTATATCAATAACCATCGTTTTGGTTATTAATATTGTAGAAAAAAAGTTTTATTTTGTGTCTAATATCGTCTAACTATAATTAAGCTTTCTCCTATTGTTTCAAAAATTTAACCACTTTGGAACAATATTAAATTTTGAAATTTTTTTTTAATTATGTTTTTTCTAATCTCTATATTATAGAGCAGTGGTCTCCAACCCCCGGTCCGTGGATAAAATACTACCTGTCCACACAAGAAACATTAAATTATTTCCGTTTTATTTACTGTGGTATATTTTTCTTGGGTTTGAGCTGCTTTTCTTATGAAAATCACTTTATATTCCTTGTTAAATCTCTTTGTATTCATTTTTGGTGTAGCTATATGTTATTCTGTGAAGACACGTTTAAATACTATTAAAATAAAATTATTAAATCAAAGCAATCTAAAATATAAACAATCAACGTCCTCCCTCTCAGCGGGCCACGGTAAAATTATCCAATGTTGACCGGTCCGCGGCGATCAAAAGGTTGGGGAGCGATTTTTGGTGTAATCCGATGCTTCTCAAACTTTCAATATCTGTGACCCAATTTTTAATCATAATTTCCATCGTCCCCCCCCTCATATAATAAAAATGTAATGAATGCAATAATAATGTACTTTGATGCAAAGCTACAATACGACTGTAATCATAAACCATATAAATTATCAAGATAAGTATTAAATTTTGTATATGTCAAGCTCATGGGAGTCAATAGTAATTATTAAACTTCTTTTTAATGTAGTATTTATAAATTAATTATCAAAAACATTGAGCAGTCCTGATACATTTATAAGTATATTATATCAGTATAAATGTGGTTTTATTATGTGAAAATGTAATTTGTTTTGCTTCCTTTCAGTAAACTATAATACTTATTTAAAATCTTTTATTCTCAACTTTCCATATGCCCCTCACGTAGGGATATCACTCTACCCTAGGGAACCGCACCCCGCAGTTTGAGAAACGCTGCTATAACTTAATTTTACTCTAAAGGCATATTTAAATATAGTTAAATTAAAATTATTAAATCAAAACAAGTTAAAATATAAACTATCAACGTCCCACCCTCAGCGGGCTGCAGTAAAATTACCAAACGTTGGCCGGGCCTCTGCGATGAAAAAGTTAGGGAGCACTACCATATAGAAAATATCAGCATAAATAGGTTCCAATTAATAATAGCCTTTTTTTTCTCCTCCATGGAACTTACCTAATGCAAATTTTCAAGTTAATATAAACTAGTGTTATAATATTTTCTAGTCTTTTTTTCTGAACAAATTGCATTTGTTTTATTGTTGCTGTTAAGATTACGTACGAGGCACAGAACGTTATATATAAAGGTGTTTTTTTTAGAGGTATAGAACTTTAAATTGCAATAAAACAACGATGTATTATTCGATTGACATGAATTTTTTTTTATTCGAAAGATAATCTTGTGGCATTACATTTTAAATATGATTTCTGGCATAGGACTGCCACGGCTGGCTCGGATGTAGTCCAATCTGGACGTCCAATTTTCGATGACTTTTTCCAACATTTGTGGCCGTATATCGGCAATAACACGGCGAATGTTGTCTTCCAAATGGTCAAGCGTTTGTGGCTTATCCGCATAGACCAATGACTTTACATAGCCCCACAAAAAATAGTCTAGCGGTGTTAAATCACAAGATCTTGGAGGCTAATTCACAGGTCCAAAACGTGAAATTCGGCGGTCACCAAACGTGTCTTTCAATAAATCGATTGTGGCACGAGCTGTGTGACATGTTGCGCCGTCTTGTTGGAACCACAGCTCCTGGACATCATGATTGTTCAATTCAGGAATGAAAAAGTTAGTAATTGTGGCTCTATACCGATCACTATTGACTGTAACGTTGTGGCCTTCATCGTTTTTGAAGAAGTACGGACCAATGATTCCACCAGCCCATAAAGCGCACCAAACAGTCAGTTTTTCTGGATGTAACGGTGTTTCGACATACACTTGTGTATTAGCTTCACTCCAAATGCGGCAGTTTTGTTTGTTGACGTAGCCATTCAACCAACCAGAAGTGCGCTTCATCGCTAAACAAAATTCGCTTATGAAAATCGGGAACAACGGCAATCTCGTTTTGGACCCATTCGACGAATCTACGCCTTGCTTGATGATCGTTTTGATGAATTGCCAAACCAAACTGAGAATAAATCACTTGACAGCTGTTAAATCGGTCGCCATCTGGAAAGTAATGCCAACAAACTTCTATACCTGGAAAAAAACACTCTTTTATAAAGTAAGATTTAATATATTTAACCTATTTAAATATAGATACTGGCATGAAATTTTGTTAATAGAAATGTCATTCATGTATGCTTATTATATCAAATAGCAAACATTTTTCGTGGATTCATTCGCATTGCTCTCCTTAAGACCGGAAGAAGTGCTAGTTATCAAATCTATTTTAAATGACATTGTTTTTATTCATTTTCTATTCTTTTTCACAAGCCTGTCGCTCTGGATAGAATGGGGAAAGGAAGGAATAGCGAAAGAGACCGGAAATCGTATCTGTTACAAGCTCTACTAAAAAATAAATGTTTATGTTGTTGTATTTAGTCTTGCATTTCATTTCATCTTAAGCAGTCTTCATAATGAAGGAATTATCAGGTTTTATTTTCATCTGTCAAATACCAGCTTAACTCAATCAACTGTAAGTAAACGTCAGATAAGTAAATAAATTCTTTGCGTTTTTCTAACATTTTGGTTAGCATTAATAATAAAAAAAATTGTTGAAGATTTAGATTTTTTATAGATATGTGCATTTTGAAGGAAGTGAATATTTGAACTGATCACTAATCTTTAAGCATACAGATTATTTGAATATTAAGCTAAGTTGAAGATATCTGTTCCAAGGAGTATTTCCATGATATTTTCTTTGAAAAATCGCATAAATGAAATGTTTTTATATAAGGTAATTCGGGGGAAGACGCCACAGAGAGTTAAGGATTTTTCGATTAGTACATTGAAAATTGAAATGACAAGATCTTGAAAAAAATACACCTTATTTTTCAATATTTAATTGGTTATGTATACAAGTTAATTCTCTTTTTAGTATGAAAATAAATAAGAACTTGAATGTTAAAGAAATCCATTTAATTGTGGCCTCTTCCCCCATATATGGGGGAAGATGCCACCAGTCATGGAGTAAGATGCAACAACACCACAGTAAGTAAAAAAAAGACAAACCTTACACCAAAT
This sequence comes from Trichonephila clavipes, assembly GCA_019973935.1. Taxonomy (NCBI): domain Eukaryota; kingdom Metazoa; phylum Arthropoda; class Arachnida; order Araneae; family Nephilidae; genus Trichonephila; species Trichonephila clavipes. The sequence goes on along the minus strand of BMAU01003677.1, from coordinate 22,127 downwards.
TAAATGTTAAATAACAATAACTATAGAAAAACAAAAACAAATTAAAATCTTTGATAATTAGTTTGCTAAAAACGAATTCTCCTGCAGAACGGTCTACACAGCCTAATTATTAATCGTAGTTATGTTATACAGTGTTATAAAATGAAAAAAAAATTGAAAGTTAATTTCATTTATTTCTGAACCATGTGGCGTCTCCCCCCCAAGTTTAAGGAGCAGATGCCACACACGCTTATCTCATTATTGCTGCAGTGTTATGGCCGTTTCTACATGCATCGTATGTGTAACATTATGCGTAATTCACTTATATTAATATCTTATTAAAAATAACAAGTACGTTTATGGACTTTAAATATGAGGAATGGAATATTATAAAAGTTGTACTCACCACTTTAAATATTCAAAAGGTCGAAAAATAAGGCCGATTAAAGACGATTAATTCAGATAAATTCACAAGCCACACTCAATGTCGGACCAGACTCTTCGCACAAGTGGCTCAAAATTACCATCTATCGATGCATAAAAGTACTATTAACAAACTGGAAAACTTCCCCCGAATCACCTTTTTTTAATGTCTGCTGAATTAAAATATAAGTTATACTTATAACTCATAAAGTTGCTTTAAGAATATTATTACAGAAAAATTATTTAAATGCATTTTTTAATTAGAAAGAATGACATTTTTAAAACATTCTTCTTTTATGGAAAATGTTTCCATGATATTTTGCCTGCCAGGTGTATGCAAATGAAATGAGACCATTGTTTTAAAAAAACACACAATAAATTTGTGAAAACTGTTAATATTTCTTTATTCTAAATAATATCCATCGCTAGCTACACATTTTCTCCATCTTTCAGGCAATTTGTTAATACCACATGCCATAAAAACTATCGGTCTTTTGAGGCCAGCCAGTCATCAAGCCAAGATTTGACGTATTCGTAAGAAGTGAAGCGCTGGTCAGCCAATGCATGTCCGAATGATGCAAATAGGTGGTAATCGGAAGGAGCCAAGTCTGGCGAATAAGCCGCATGCGCTAAGGGCTCCCAGCCAAGCTCCTTAACGATGTCCTTGGTCGGCTTAGCACGGTGGCTAGGTGCGTCGTCATCAAAGAAAATCACTTTGTGCTGCCGTTTCTCGTATTGCTCGCGTTTTTCGAGTATAGCATCGTTCAAATGAAGTAATTGTTGCTTGTAGCGATCAGTATTAACGGTTCCGCCGGGTTTGAGAAGCTCGTAATAGATTGGTCCCTTCTTATCCCAGAAAATACACAGCATTGTTTTGCGGTCGAAGCGATTCGGCCTTGTGGTCGATTTCGACGGCTGTTCGGGCTCAACATATGATCGATTACGCTTGGAATTCTCAAAATAAATCCATTTTTCATCACCAGTCACAGTAAGATGGAGATATGACTTGCTTTTGTAGCGGGCAAGCAACATTTCGCCCACGATTTTTTGATTTTCCTGTTGACGGTCCGTTAACTCGTGTGATACTCATCTACCGACCTTTATTATCTTGTCCATTGCTTTGAGACGACGGGAAACAGTGCTCTGGTCAACATTCAATTGTTCTACAAGATGTTCTTGCGTTTGGCCATCATCTTCATCGAGTAATGCTTGCAATTCAGCATCTTCAAATTTTTTTGCTGGTCTGCCACACTCCTCGTTTCTCACATCGAAATCACCATTTTGAAACTTTTCAAACCACCTGTAGCACTGCGCACAACTCAGAGCATTGTAGAGCAACTACAAGCATTTGATGCGATTCGGCAGCATTTTTCTTCAGATGGTAACAAAAAATTAATATTGTCCGCAAATCGTGGTCGGAAGGCTCAAAATTCGACATTTTCAACTCAGTAAAAAAAAAATACTATGCAAGCTGAAACTCATCCAAATGTAAACTAAACATGAGTATCAAAGGTCAAACTATAAAAAAATCACGTTCCACGGTTTCGTATTGTTTGCATATATGTGTGGCGACATGTGTTAGCAATCGTCTCATTTGATATGCATACACCTGGTATATATATCTAGGACTTATATATAGCGGGGTTGAACTAATATTTTCAAAAGAAATTACTTAGACTGTTTTTATTCATGAGTAATTATAACAGGGTAGTGAGATTTTAGCAAAAACACCCGTTATTACTTCAATAGATCATAATTCTGAAAATTACGTCAATTTTTCAAAAATCTTAATTCAGTTCCCCCCTCCTGTATAGAAGTCCTAGCTACATATATGCAAAATACTACCATAAATACATTTTTCACAAAAAGAATGTTTTAAAAATGTCTTTCTTCATTTTTTGCCAAAAAATTGTATTTAAACAGTTTTTTCTTGTAACAATATTCGTAAAACGGTTTTATACGAATGTTCTAATTCAACTGACACTAAATATCAAAAAATTAGTCCTTTATACGCTTTTTCAAAAACATGGTTCCGAACGTAGTAGACTTAAACCAAGTTGAAGGCATCTGTTCCAAAGAGAATATTTCCTTTAGAGGGGTTAATTTGACTTAATCATCGTTTATCCAGTGGCGTAACGGAGAATATTAGACTAGACAAGTCAGTTAAAGTATATAATAGATGAAAAATATACTTTTTTACCTAGTTATTGTATGAAATAACAAGGTATTCTATAAAATAACTAAGGATAGACCCTTAAAGAGAAAAATAAACAATTTCAAAGATATTTTACAAGTTGATTTATCATAAAAAGCAAAAAATACATTACATTTTATCCCTTTTGCTGATGAATAATACGGGAAAGAGCAAATGATATAATTTATTATTGCTCATATTACTAACATTAAATAGAAAGGGGGAGAATATGTTGAAAAAATAGATTATATTTAAATATTATCAACAAAAATACATGCCAGGAAGGAAAACTATTGCTTCATAAAAGCATTCTATAAACTTTTTAATACAAAAATGTAAGAGAATATTAATTTATATAAATTTCATGAGATACCTTTATTTTACTTTTAATTATTTATTAGAGCAAGGATTGCTGTGATGACACTTTGGATTGCACTGTTTATTATTTTTGAAACATACTTTTTACTATTACACATTTTTTTCTTACACGAGCACTTTTTAAATCCTTGTCCAGTACCGCAACTTTGAGCTGTTGCAACAGATCCAATCCTTGTGTCAATATTTGGAGCATCTGCAATGGAAATAAATTCTTGCTGACATATACTGAATTGATATCCAGAGTACAATTGTTTTATTCGGCCATCTTTAGTTTCAAATGGGAAAAGTCCTTCCTAAAGCAGCTAGAACTGGTTCAAAGAGCTTTCGAGTGTCGTATTTCATACTTTAACACGATCAAGTAATCGTTATTCTATATAATACCTAATTAAATCGCAGAGTTCTATAATTTTTTTAAACTGATTTGTCTAGTTATTTCATGAAATACCTAGTTATTCTATGAAATAACGGATTTCACACTTTTACGGTAACATATATATTCACACAATAAATAGTATAACGTTTATTGTATCTTTTATTACAGAAAGGTATGTATATTTTACACTCAGTTTTATAATATTTTCTTTCGTTGTAAATATTGACTGAACCAGCTACTTCTATTTTACGAACATCCAAATGTTAACACTTACCTCATTTTTTATTTGTAGTGTTAGTCCTTTGTGACATCTTCTAAGAATATGCTTTTACTTCAGGAACGTACTGTACCGGGGGTCGGAAGCATGTAGCTCGCGAGCGACATGCGATTCTCTGAGTAGACGGTTGCGGCTCTTACGTCTATTTCTATGTATTCTTTAAAATAAATTGTCAGCTAAAAGTTATCTCTTTTCTTTTAACTTTTCCCTTTATAATTCTGTGTTGAAAAATTCACCTGAATTTGCAAACTTTCTTCTGCATTAAATTAGTTTTTATTAACAAAGTTTGGGAATCATTGAAGATTAGCTGTAAATCAGTAAAATTACTTTCACTAATTAGAACGTTTATTTATTTGCTTACATAAGCAATCTTTTTTGCATACCTGAATTCCAAAGCACTCATCAACGGACAAGAGACAACACTTAACCTCCCCTCCACCCAACAAATATGAGAAAAACCATTACGTATTGCTAATTTAATATCGGACTGCTACGCGCCAAGTTGCTTATATCCGCCAAGATGGGCCATAACATTACAATATGATTACCTTGATATTTTTATCTTGTGATAATGGGGTTGCCATGGAAATGACTAATATTATAATTAATTTTATTTTTTTTCCTTGGTAACCCTATTAATTTCAGACGATTTTAATTCTATTTCTTTAAAAAAATTTGGCTATTTTCATTGCAATCATTCTTAAAATTAATACTTTAGTCTTCTATTGTATTTTGTGTTATTTTAAAATATGAATATTTCTAATATCATTGATGAGTACCGGGATATTTTTTTAAAAAAAATATGAGGGCTGTGCTTTTAATAATTGCTGAAAACAGCGCATTTCAACTTCATTTTACCTCTGAATAATGCAATTTTTAAACGTTTCTTGTTCAATGAAATTTATTAAAGGAGCAGTTTTTTAAATATTGCATGTTATCAACAATTTTTAATTGTTAAACATTATTAATTAATTTTTTTATTGTCATGTAATTCTTTTATGTATAATATAGATATATAATACAATTATTATTATATATAATAATTATTCTATTAAATGATTATTATTCCATCTTAAGATTATTATCTATAATTATTATTTCATTATTACATTAAATTATCATTACTATATATTACACAATATAATTATTATTATATTATATTGATGTTAATTATAGATTGATATTTATATTTTCAATCCTTTCCAAAATTCATTATTCGAAATATATTTCAAAACAGTTCTTTAAAATTATTTTCCTGGCGATTTGTTACAACTAGGCCGCCATCTTGGATTCCATATCACTCGACAAGCGCTGTGCTTAGCGCCTAGTACTCTGATATCAAATTAGTTCCATTTTTCCACGACTTCCTCCTCCCTTGCACTCCCGTAGTGGCTACAGAAGGCTAGTGATTATGGTCAAAAACTCGTGGCTGGAGTATCGCGGGTTCATGTCTTGGTGCCACTGAAGATCTATCAAGTTGTGGAAGGGCCAGTGCATATTAAATCTGTCACTTCCCTTTGGTGTGGTATTTAGGAGAGGGAGATGGTAACTCACATGTGTCGTCCTCGTCACTCGACCGAGGTTCAAAATTAAACGGTCCATGGACACTAGCTCTCGTGTTGCCTTCGAGTGCGACGTTAGTATAATTCTCACTCATTCTTAAGTTCCCGTGTGCATATAAATGACTCTCTCCTACCTTAGTTGCATTGTTTCTCTTACAATTCAGTTCTTAGTATCAGTTGTGCTCTTGATCATGCTCTCAACTCTATTAAGGACAGTATCGGGATCCTGACAGGCAGAGGAAGCTTGTGAAGTATTCCCCCGTGGATGATACCTCACTCCTGAGTTAACTTCGTGATCTAGAGGTTTGGGATTGAATGTAGAACCAGGCGTTGTCATGATCTTAAAATGTCTTAATTAAGATCTTAACTTAAACACTAACAATGATAATATTTATATTATAACTTAGCGGATCTGTGAGGGGAGAAAACAAACAATACGTATTACCAAATAAGCGCGATCTTAACCACTATATTTCACTTTTTCCCTTCTATTCCTAATCTATGTTTATATCACAGTTACTAATGGATACTGGAATTATCCTACCTTAGTTTCTTGTTTAATCGCGATCCTTTCAGATCCTCAATATCTCTAGAATAACTCGTGTGGAATTGAATCCACCTTGACTCGATCGTTCTGTCACGGATTGCTTCACACAATCAACGACGGCTTTCTTCTTTTCCTTCAGTTCACGCGCTTGAACCAGACTAGCATAATCACTCCCCAATAGGTCCTACGCTTACGTTAAACTTCTTCTGTTTAAAAGGTTTCTAATTTGCATGTTCACGTTTCGCTTCTGGATTTGGTTGGAAAGAATTTGCCTTTTACGGCTCCAAAGAACCAAAGAGGAGATTTTAGTAGAAAACGCGATGAGCCGTCACAAGATCCACCCAATATTAGAATAATTGGCAAAAGATTCTGGCCAGTACTGGTCTAGATATTATATTCAAATTGGCTGGGCTTGGTCAGAGGAAACAAGTGTGTCTCTAGTGGATACAGTCGCATGTGGGTGTGACTCAGAACGGGGCAGCTGATGAGCTGGCAGGGGTTGTGATCTCCCCAAGTCCAGTTCCTCTGTCTTGAGCCATTCTGAAATTCATTCCCTCCACAGAGCTAAAATGAATCTAACTTGGCGAAACCCTCCTGCCAGGGCCGGGTCTAGCAGTTTTGCTCCCCGGACAAAATTGGAAAATGCCCCCCCTCTCTCTTTATACTAGCTGTTACCCACCCGCTTAACTGGGTATTTAACGATTTAACGGTATTTAACTATTACATATATATGAATTATTGATATCTAACATTAAGAATTCGATTGTATTGAAAAATAAATTTATGGCTGTAACTCTCGCCTCTTGATATAAAAAGGACATAAATTAAAATATCTAATTTCTATTTATATCTAAAAAAGAAGTAGAAAGATTTTTTTCGCTCACTTAACCTAATAATCAAGTGGATTTCCACCAAAGCAACTTTCAGTGGATCTCTACTCCATAAAATAAACATGCGTGCTAAATTTCAAGTCTAAATGTAACAGAGCAAAATCGGAATTTTTTTCATCAATACCTCTTTGAGAGCATTCTTAGCGGATTCCAATTCAACAAAAGAAGCATGCAAACTAAGTTTTACTATTATAGTCTTAGCAGTTCGAAAACGGGAATTTTGTCTATCAATACGCCCCAATCACTCTCCCCACTTCCCCCTGCAGTTGATTTCCGTAAAATGCATTCTTAGTGGAACTCTATTCAACCAAAGAAACGCGCTCAACAAATTTCAAGTAAATGGGTTAAATTCAAAAACATGAATTTTTCTATAACACGCCTTAATCTCTCACGACCCCACTGCTTTCGGGGTCCGTTTTCGCAAAACTCTTTGTAAAAGGAACTCTATTCGATGAACGGAACATACCTTCTAATTTTCAAGCAGGTTGGTTTATTTGTTGAAAAGCGGAAATATTTATCTATTATACCCCTTAATCCCCCTCAGTGACCCTTGGGGATCAATTTTCCCCAAAACTATTTTGTAGTGGATCTCTACGCCATGAAAGGAATCTGCTTACCAAATTTCAAGACTGTACGTCTAATAGTTTAAAAATAGAAATAGTTATCTATAACGCCCCTTAAGTCCCCGCCACGCCACTTAGGAAACGATTTTCACAAAACCCATCTTATAGCAAATATCTACTCAATGAATGGAATCTGCTTACTCAATTTCGAGATTTTACGTCTAATAGTTTAAAAAATGAGATAATTGCCTATAACGCCTCTTAATTCTCCACAACGCCACTTGGGGGGTCGATTTTCACAAAACCCATTTTGTAGCAGATCTGTACTCTATGAAAGGAATCCGCTTATCAAATTTCAAGACAGTACGTCTAATAGTTTAAAAATGGAAATAATTACCTTTAACGCCCCTTAATCCCCTGCAACGCCACTTAAGAAACGATTTTCACAAAATCCATCTTATAGAGGATCTCTACTAAATGAATGGAATCTGCTTACTCAATTTCAAGATTTTACGTCTAATAGTTTAAAAAAGGAGTCAATTGCCTATAACGCCCCTTAATTTTCTACAACGCCACTTGGGAGTCGATTTTGACAAAACCCATTTTGTAGTGGATCTGTACTAGATGAAAGGAATCTAGCAAACCAAATTTCAAAACTGTACTTCTAATAGTTTAAAAATGGAAATAATTATGCATAACGCCCCTTAAGCACCCTCAACGCCCTTGGAGGTCGATTTTCGTAAAAATCATTATATAAGGAATCTTTACTTTATGAAAGAAATTTGTGTACCATTTTTCAAGACTGTACATCTAGTAGTTTAATAATGGAAATAATTATCTATAACGCCCCTTAAACCCCGGTAACGACTCTTGGGGTTCGACCTTTGCAAAATCCGTTCTTAGCTGATATCTACTCCATGAAGGGAACCACCTACCAAATCTAAATCTGTAGGTGTAATAGTTCCGGAGATATCGTGATTAGTCAGTCAGTCAGTGAGTGAGGTGAGTTGCTTTTCTCTTATATATATATATATATATATATATATATATATATATATATATATATATATATATATATATATATATATATACACTGCTGGACAATTGCTAAGGACGGATAACACTATCATCCATAGCAACCACAAAATGAAAGGAAGCAAAATGTGGAAAATTAGAATAAGTGCGGGATATTAGTAAGAAGTATGAGTATGCAAATTTTTTTTCCACGTCTGTTCATCACGTGATAGCGTTCATAAGAGCATTAAAGGTTTTGACGCGTGTGGACAGTTGTTTCAAGTCAAAGTTTTACAGGAAAGATTTAATAGACGAACTTAAAATTTTGGCATGTCTTCCCGACATCACATAGATGATTTTATGCGTGGCCGAATTATTGGAAAGATCGAAGAAGGGCGAAAAATAACAGATGTTGCCAGGGAGTTCGACATCGCTCACAGCGTTGTTTCACGGCTGTGGAAGTCATTTAAAACTACTGGAATGTGTAGTAGACGGCACGGGGGAGGTCGCGTTAGAAGTACGACGCATATATCGTCCTATCAGCAAAAAGGAACAGGCGCACCACAGCTCAGCAGGTGGCAAATCAGTTTCTTGCTGCCTCAGGAAAGCAGATCTCCCGAAAAACTGTTGCCAGACGTTTGAGGGGAGGAGGACTATACGCACGCAGACCTGTTGTGTGTGTCCCATTGACTAGACAGCACCATACTGCCCGTTTGCAATGGTGTCGTGAGCATCACAATTGGACTGAACAAGACTGGGCATGCGTACTATTCGCAGATGAGAGTAGGTTCAGTCTGTCATCGGATTGTAGACGCCAACTGATCTGGCGCGAGAGTGGTACTGCTTATCGTCCAGAAAATATCCAGGAAAAGGACCATATCCAACATGCAGTATCATGGTGTGGGCCGGCATCATGATCAATGGCCGCACGCGCCTACATGTGGTTGCGAATGGGACTATGACGTGCCAACGATACATTGATGAAGTTCTACTTCCTCATGTTCGTCTTTTCCCTGGTGCTGTCGGTGATGAATTTGTTTTTATGGACGACAACGCAACATGTCATCGAACACTCGCTGTTCAGGATTGTCTAGACAGCGAGGGTATTCAACGTCTCGTATTACCAGCGCGTTCTCCAGATCTAAACCCCGTTGAAAATGTGTGGGATGCTTTGGGGAGGCAAGTTGCTGGTCGGAACTATCCTCCGACAAACAAGAACACCCTCATCCGTGCACTCACAGAGGAATGGGATAAATTGCCTCAATAGCTGCTGGATAATGTTGTGCAAAGTATGGTACGACATGTGGAATGTTGCATCACACTCCACGGTGGACATATCCCGTACTGATACCTTTCTTTAAGGTGCCTGCTGACTTTTAGATGCATTGTTCCATTTCTCCGTATGCAGATCAAATGAACATTTTTTTTTCTTTCAGATGTTTCACAGCTTTTGTACTTTCCAGAACAATAAATATTCTTTATTCTAATGTCTGAACAGTGTGGCAACTATATTTTATCCTACTAGGCCTCATGTCTCGCTTAATGTTATGCTACATAGCAATTTGTGATCCGTCCTTAGCAATTGTCCAGCAGTGTATATATATACTCACTCACACACACCTATATATTATTATTGTTGTTATTATTTTAAATTTTAAGAAATTCAAAATAATTCGAAATCAAGGACATAATTACTTGTTGTTATTTCAAACGAGTGAAATGAAAGAGAAGAAATCGTCTATTTAAACAGGCTAGTTTCTTCGAAAAACAGTCTACTAATGGTGGGGATTACAAGCGTTTGTTTTAACTTACAGTAACTACACTCAAGACTAAAATAAAACACATCCTGTGGCTCTCTACGGACCAAAATCTCTTATTATCATTGTCCCCTTTTGGATAGCTGTGACCGGACATCATAAGAGTGAAAGAAATGTCCGTTGTGACCTCACTCCAGAATGAGGAGAAAGTTACTAGTGAACGATGTGTAAACATAATAAATTTCCTGCTTTAACATATACTCCCACCTCGAACCCTTCCAGTTTCAACATAAAAGAAAACTACCATTAAATATACAGAGTACACAAAATAAAAACAATAAGATACGTTAAATGAAATACAAAATTCACACCCAATAATATTTCAGAAAATATATCAAGTTTTTTGTAACCAAAAAAAATATTTTTTTCAAATTTGATCCAAATGCTGCCCTTAAAGTTTGCTACCCCGGGCTGGGGTCCGGTTTGTCTTCCCTAGAGCCGCCCCTGCTCCTGCGCACCACTGGTACGCAGCTAAGAGTCCTGGCCTATCTCAACAGTTCAGAAGATCCAGGCTCTTCAGATGTCTTTGGCGCGCTTTAGAAGCGGTCACCTGCGTGGTATGACCTTTGTGCAGGGAGTAAAGTCTTTCTTTACCTGTCCCTGCTTCTCCTGCTCATCTTCTGGACTGCTGCGGCATTTCCCTGGAACAATTACTTGGAGATCAAGACCTGGTGTGTGACATTCTTATGCGGAATGGTCAAATGGACTTGGTGTAAGCTTTCCTACTTCAAGGGGATTTGAAACAAACACAATTCAGTTCTTCCTTCTCGAAAGGTTGCTGACCCCTGTGTTATACCATTCTTCCTATAGTTTGAAAATGCATGTCGATACTAAATGTTTATGTTAATAAATGTTACGTTTATGTTGTATTAAAAGTTTATCTCTAAAACATTCTGTAAAGAAGTATCTTCAAGCGATGTTTTTCTTATTCGTTATGTTGAAAATGATCAAATTCGTCACATTTTGAAACAATTGTCTGGTAGGACAACTGTCCATTTTTGTGTACTTATTATATTGCTTTATTAAAGAGAATATGCTTAGTTGGGTTTTTTTTTAATTCACATGTTACAAATTCCCGTATATTTCTGTTCGTAAAAAAAATTTTTTTTGAGTATTTCTTTTTGTAACAAAATTCCTCATTAAAATATTTATTTGTATATTAATGTGCATTAAGTTTCAAAACTATACTTGTAAGTAGATTTTATTTATTTATTTTGTTGTTGAATTTGCTTTTTTAAGAAATTGTGATTCTAAGTAAAAACTAATCATCTTCAATCAAATCTAAATCATCGACTGATATACACCAGTATATATATAATAGCTTCGATCGCTAGAGTCATCTAACTCAGAAAGAGCATAACTTTAAACTACGTTAGAAGCAGAAAAAAAGGGGGGGAGGGTTCTACTTAAAACTGGAAAAATCCATTTGCTGATCGATATTCATGAAGTAACCCTCTTCCTTGTAGCCGCGGTAGCCTAGTGGTCAAGGCAATGGACTCGTGTACGGCGTCTCATGAGTTTGAACCCAGAACCGCTGAAGATCCGCCGTGTAGGGAGCAATGCACGTTAAAGCTGTCGAAGCTCAAACGTCCCCCATTTGGTGTGGTGTTAAAATTAGAAGCGGGGTGTTAGCTCAGGTATCGTTCTCTTCACTTGACCATGTGTCAAAATTACAAGGTCCGTCGCCAAAAGCCCTTGAATAGCTGAATAGTGTGGCGTTAATTCATACCGATATTTTTTATATAACTCTAAAGCAGCGTTTCTCAAACGGTGGGGCGCCCCCCTGGTGTCGTAATAACTCTACGAGGAGGGCGCAAGCATAATAAAAAGTCGAAAGATTATAAATGTACTGAAAGTAAAGAAACAAAATTCATTCTGACATAATAAAAAGTAAAGTACATATTTACACTCATGTAACACATAAATGTATCAGAACTGCACACAATGTATTTTATAATTAATTCAACACTATTAAGTTAAGAACAACATTAATAATTACCCATGAAATTACATACAAAAATTTACATTTATCTTGATAATTCGTACGGTTTATAATAGTTCCCTTTACTGCGCCGAATTAAAGTTACGCGATTCGCTCCCCAATTCCACTGTGATGTATTGGGGGGGGAGAGAAAAGGAATAAATAAGCAAATCCTGTGAAATAAGTAAACACTTCACAAACACTGTCAAGGTCCTTTTATTGCATTCGAAAGTCTTCGGAATAATTTTATGCATACCATTGCACACAAAATATCGTACTTCGGAAAGACGAATATATACGTCTGGACAATCTAACGCTTTGGCTGAGTGAGATGTTTTTATACGCGGGTAGCACTTAGGAGGTAACAGTCGTATTGTAGCTTTAGCGTCAAATTGTATTATTGAACTCGATACATTGTTATTGTATGGAGTGGAGGCGATGAAAATTATGACTGAATATTAGGTTGCAAGTATTGAAACTTTGAGAAGCAGTGCCATAAAATATTAGAACAAATTTCAGCCAGTTCCTTTCGAATTCAAGGTTAGGAAATGAGCTGATCCAAATTGGCACGTGTTTGAAGAAAAAATATTTGTCCTTTTATAGACAGTGTACGTAACAGCTCGAGTAAATTTATCGCAAAAACGGCACCATGCATGAAAAATGTGTTTTCTCTTCCTGGGATCACAGGAAATGCAAATTAATTAGCGCGATATTTTTTCATTCAGCTATGTAAAGAGATTTATTATTCTTGATTTACGATATTTTATTGATCAAATATTTTACTATATATAGTCTTTATTTAACAATTCGTGACATCATCAGATTGACTCCTGAAATAATTTCTTCAAATATCAATGTTTTACTCTGAACATCTTTTCAAACTTTGATACAAACGAGATATTTCCATTCAATAACAAGAAGTCGTAAAGAAAAATAACTAAGCTAAAATCCACTAATAATTGTAGGATTACATACTAATAAAAGTTCAGGAAACAGGCATGTGTACATAATACAATCTCGAAAATAAATATAGGGAAAGACATCAAGTGTTGTGTATGTGTTAAAAGTGTGCGTGTGCAACATGTTTGGTTCTCTATCCTTGTTATCAATCTTTTACAGTAGTACCGAAAACGCGGCCTAATGTGAATCGAAGGGTGGCCGAGTTTACGAAAATACCGGTTTATTGAGAATGGGATTAAAAAAGATCAGTTCAGGTTTTGTGGGATATGGAGCAACAAAGGCTATATATATGATCCCCTAAACGACAGATGTTACTTAAAAATTAGTAGATGTCAAAATATTTCAGTTTCTGGATAAAAAATCTGAATGTTAATCTGTTAGACATAGCTTTCTCCAATAATTCTTTGAAAGTCAGGTTGTGATGTGGATCGATTTTGAGAAAATGTTTTAGATGATTTCGAGGATGAATATATCTATTGCAGTTTAACAAGATGTGGTCCAAATCGTTTAAGCAATTACAAGATCTACAATTTGCGTTGTCCGATAAATTGAATTTATGTAGAAGTCCTGGAGTGTGATGATCATTTTGCTGAAGATTCGAGTACATAGGATTTCTTCTCTTCTGTTTCTTGTCCATTTAGAGATGGTGCTTATGTTAGGAATATTTCCCAAGTTTACAAAATATTTACTTGAATAGAAATTATCATTGGCTTTTTTAAAACTCTCTTGATATATTTTTTTATTGATGTCTTCTGAGGAAATCCAGTCGATGTAAACATTAGACTCTGTGACAGTTCTTGCGAGATTATCCGCCTGTTCATTCCACAATATATTTGAGTGTCCCGGAGTCCAAAGTAAAATCAACTGGTTATTATAAAGTGATAGAATGTAAATCTTGCTAGCTAATTTATGGATGACACCATGGGATTTAATTGAGTAATTTTGAAGAGCAGAGAGAACAGAGAGACTATCAGACAAAATTAACAAATTCTTGTTTCTAATAGATAGATCATATTAAAAAAGATTAAGTGTGTTTTCTCAGAAAATAGTCTGCTTCACTTGTATGTATTGTTTGCTTGAGAATAAACACAAAATAAAGTGCCCAAATATCCTTAAGTAAAGGGAAAATACGCACTACATAAAGACAAAGCCTTTACTGCATGAAAACGAAAATTAATAAACACATATGTGAGAATCCCCCTGAATTCCACCTTGGACACCGATTGATTTGAGGCAAAGAACGACCAGAAGACATTTTTACAATAACAAATTGTATCTATTCACTTGAATCAATTATCAACCTTCTAATTACAAAGATTAATCGATATGTCTACGTCAATATGATTGAATCTTGCTACTAAATTAAATCATGAAATATGATACTAATCAACTATTAACTCAATATCGAACGGAATTACCGGAATAAGAGGATTGAGAGACACGCAATTTGGATTACTAGCGTTCATTAAATTATCACTAACTTTATTATATATTTACTCTTATAAGCCGATAATCTAGATTTAAATCTAGCCTTCTTTTTTCTATCTCACGTTCCAATTGCAGACCACTGCCAAATGATCAACGAGCCACTAATCGCACAATCGACTTGAATCGCTTTAGAACACTTTCAACCTATCTCTTGGCTTAATAGCCAGCTGTTAACTTACATTCTTCTTAAATACTTTAACTAGTTTGCATATATCCCGGTTTCTTCTTTTTTAGAGCTGGTTGGAAATATACGCGAATTTATAATCCCCAAAGACGCCTAAGAGTATTAGTGAAAAAGTGCCGTACAGATTCGTCACACATAGTATATAGTAATTTACCTGATCAGTCACACCTCAGAAAAATATTTACGAAAGCATAAAACTGTTTATATTGAAAATTAAAAAGCCGACTGTGCAAAAACTCTGTTTTTTTTTAAGAAATGCGTAATGCCCTGTTGTTTCCTGCACTGCACTCTGCGTTTTGATGCTTCCTCACGAAGGTGACGAAGGCACGGTAAGTCCATTATCGACGCACCTTGTTCAAAATACCGAAGGATTGTTTCGACAGCTTTTACCCCCTCACTATGTGATAGCTTAGGAATTTGTACGATGTCTTCAACGTTATCATCTTCACCATTTTCGGGCATTTATCTAATAACGTGTAGCATTTCTTGAACAGGTCTGCACATGGGGGGAGGGGTCCCTGCAAGGAGATGGCCGCGGTAGCCTAGCGGTCAAGGTAACGGATTCGCGGCCGGCGTGTCATGAGTTCGAGCCTCGTACTACTGAAGACCCACCGTGTAGGGGAGCGATGCGCGTTAAATCTGTCAGGAACTGAAATGTCTTCCTAAAGATGTGATGTGGTAGTTACGAGAGGGGGTGCCAACTCGGATGTTGTCTTCATCACTTGACTATGGTTCAAAATTACGAGGTCCATCGCCAAAAGCCCTCGAGTAGCTGAATAGTGCGACCTTAATATTCACTCACTCACTTGATCTGCAAGGGTATGGCCAAATTTTCGGAACTCTACTGCATTATTAGTAGCGCCTTTATCATGAAAAGCCAAATTTATGCTTCCAACATCAATAAATTCTTTCAATTATGCTTTTCTTCTACTTTTAATTTTATATCTGGTAATCAACTCCACACGTCGAAAAATAGCATGGGAAATAATAGTACTAGTGTGCTATAGATGTTTCCAGGATTATATAGCGTACTTCAAGGTGAGCGCGATATAATATGTGGTAATCAATCAAAATACAACAATCAATAATATCAATTTCTGTTCATCGTATTCTCAACGGAAACACACAGAGTTTAGTTTTTAGCTTGTTGTATTATAAAAGTTGCAAGTTAGTTGACTGGATTCGTTATTGTGTACACACCTAAAACAAAGTAAAGAAACATTATATATATTTGAAACATTATAAAGCATAGCCAAACCCATATATATTCACACTTTCCATTTTAAAAACATTCTGCAAAGGAAGGTTTATGTCTATTGACATAAATCCTTTTATGTTTATCTGCGTGTTAAATAACAAATTTTCCTGAACAACATTAAAACAATGGCCGCGGTAGCCATTTGTAGTGATTGTGGTCTCGAACTCGCAGCCTCCGTTGAATTTAGCAATTTGTGGGCTCTAGTCCTGAGGCCACTTAAGACTCACAGCGTAGAGGGGGTGATACACGTAAAATTTCTCGTCGAAGTCCTAAGGATGGTTAAAGAATCCGTTACCAGCTTATTTGTTGTCGTCACCACAGTAGACATCTCATTCAGCCAAAGCGTTAATTGCCCTGGACGTATTTATACGTCTTTCCGTAGTACGATATTTTATGTGCACTGCTATTCATAATGCAAAGAAGGATCTTCACAGGGTTTATGAAGGATTTACTTATTTATGAGGATTTGTTTATTTCTTTTCCCCTCCCCCTCAATACATCACATACACGTGTCAACGTGGAAAAAGGGGCGTTGGGGAGCGAATCGCGTAACTTTTTGATTCAGCAGTTAAGGGAATAATTACATATAAACCGAACAAATTATCAAAATCAGTGTTAATTTTTGTATGTAATTTTATATATGACAAGCCTATGGGGTCATTGGTAATTATTGTTGTTCTTAATTTAGTAATGTTAAATGAACTAAAATACATTGTACACGCAGTATTGATACATTTATAAGTGTATATCAGTGTAAATGTGTATTTTATTTTTTCATTACGTCAGAATGCATTTTGTATGTTTACTTTCAGTAAATTAATAAATTTTTTTTAATAATCTTTTGTTTTCGACTTTTCCATATACACGCGCACCCCTCGTAAAGTTATCCCCCCCAGGGGGCACACCCCACAGTTTGAGAAACGCTGGTCTAGTAACATCTTCTATTGTTTCAAGTTAGAGCGTATAAACTACTAATCTTACAGTTATTGTTTTATCAAATTAACTATCATGAAAACTTAAAAAACTATCTTTAGGTATTTTTATGAAACTTTGTGTAGAAATTTTTAAGAATAAACACACAAAAGGAAATGATACGCATAAAGACAATTAGGCAAAATTCATATAAATCAATCATAAATATTGGGATGAGTGAATATTAACGTTGCACTGTTCAGCAACACGAGGGCTTTTGGCGACGGACCTCGTGATTTTCAACCATGATCAAGTGATGAGGACGACACCTGAGCTGGAACCCCTCCCTCTCTCCCAACTACCACACCACAACAATGGGAGAACTTTTCAGCTCTCAACAGATTTAATTTGCATCGCTCCCCCACACGGTGGATCTTAAGTGGTACTGAGCTCGAATCATGACATGCCTTCCATGATCCAATACCTTGAGCACTAGGCTACCGCAGCCCTCATAAATACTGGGAGGAACTTACTTGATGGTGGTTACTGTGATAGGGATTTTATTTATCCCCTCCCAACTGAGGCAGTCTCTTCAGAAGTTTTTTCTTGGACTTCTGAAATGAGGTTCGTGGGGCTTAATTATAAGTCTGATGGACATATAAACAAGGAGGTAGAATCTGTTATAGTCAAACATTAAGTTATTCAATGTAAAATTTTTAACAGGTTTGGGAAATCAATGGGTGCAAGGAAAATTCACTAGATCAAGTACCGGCGTTAAGGTGATCGTAACTCATTTTATACTACAGTGAAATACGTTTAACACGAAAACGATTAAGGTATCCGAACACGTTCAGAGTACTTTGTAACAAAATAACATATTTAAACATTATAAATGGTTTTTTAGGAATTAATACCAATAAATACAAATATTTAATTAACAATATTTAAAATATGTTGCCTAAATTTTACTACAATTGCAATTATAATAGAAATTTTAGCAATATCTTTGGAAAAACTTCAAAGCAATTCCAAAAAGTTTTAGAGTAATACATTTGTAACATTTTGACTTATCAGACTCGCCATGATAGATTTTGAGCAATTTAAATACCCACTTCTGGTAGATGAAAGACCCACTTCCGGTTGTTCTAGCTTCATAAAATTGATTGTAACTTGGTCTCTAGGGAGCGTAGAAACCAAACAAAGTATGTTTTAAAGCCAAAAGATCTATCTATTCAGTAAAATTAAAAACAAAATTATCTGTCTTGATCGAATTCAATCATGTTCAACGTATTCGGATACCTTAAGGCGAAATATTGGTTAACACGAAGTAATACAACAGTTTCGACAAACTACTATGCATTTTTTTTCTCTTAACACGAAACAAAAATCGCTAACACTAAAAGATTTATCTTCTGAGAATGAACAAAATACGAATAACACCAGCCGGATTATCGGAAAATTTCATTGCAGTAGATGATGATGATAATGTGTGAACAGCTCGAAATATGAGATAAAAACATTTTGAAGTTTATTCAAAGCTTAAAGAATATCATTGCAGATTCCGAAGATAAAAATGAAAAAAATAATGCAACTCCTGTTCCCTCATCAACCGAAATGAGAAACTTCATGATAAGTACGCGCAGCTATTTAGACGCACATTCCAATGGTGAAATGAATAACAAAATGAACAATATTGAACGATGTGTTGACATTTTGATCCTAAAAAAGTAATACAAAGAAAAATCAGATTTTTTCCAAAAACTCAACAAACGTTTTATTTTTCAAAAAAATTGAAAAATTTGTCATTAAAATCTTGTGAATGTTTTTGTTTTGCTTATTTTTATTAAATATATATATCCATATATATACATACCTATGTAAATCAAATAAACTCTCTCTCTAATAAACTTAATTTCGTTGATACATGGTTTTTTTTTCAATATCCATTAACTCGAAGTTCTTTTACCATGAAAAATATTTCAATCTCTTCAGTTTCTTGTATTTTCACTATTTTCTAATATTAAGGTGACCAACCGTCCTCCTTTTATAGGTTCTGTCCTTCCTCGAAAAGTGTCCTCCTACTTGTCCTCCTTTTCAAAAAATATTTCAAAACTGATCTGTTAATCACTATTCAGAGATGGGAATCAAACATGTTTCCAATATGTCTAAGAATGGTCTGAAACTAATATCACAGGAAATAATAGTTTTGAGTGGTGTTTTTGACTTCATCCTAAGTAAAATGGGCAGATATAGAAAATTGTTTGGAGAAACAGAGTTTTTATCGAAAGAAATGCTTGATATTAAAATCGATGACAATTATCTGTTTGAAGAAATAAGAATACTAAAATGTATATTTAAATTCTAATAAATTGGAACAATTAGAAAATCAGCATGCTGAAATTTATAAAAGCTGGGTGGAAGTACTTAACTATTTCAAAAATGAACACTTTCTATGTGATAATTTAGTTATTCTTATTGAATTTACGTTGCGCTGTCCTGGAACTAATGCAGAAGTTGAAAGAGTTTTTTCAGTTGGTAATGATTTTTGGACAAGTGAGAAATCTCAAGATTGAATGTTAATATTTTAACTGCAGTACTTACCGTAAAATTCAGTGTGGAGGACATTTTTTTGCTCTGAAATTTCGGAGGTATTAGAAAATGATATATTGGCAAAAAAAATATTCAATGGGAAAATACTTGTTTAAGTAAATCAAATATATTAAAAGCGTAATTAGCGTATTTTTATTTGAATTAATAAAATGTTTCATTTTTATTTACGTTGTAACTTTTTCTTAAATTTTTCGCGTGCGCCCGTCCTCCTTTTCATTGTAAAAAAACTGGTCGCCTTACTAATATTGATATGAGGTTTGTTTCCCTGTGCGTAAACTTGTTTTAACTATGTGGAAAGATTATGCAGCTTCTAACTACATAATAAAATTTTTACAACTGTTTTCAATAAAGTGTCGAAACTGTATTCTGCTTGATTTTTAATATAAGGTATTGCAATGTTTTGTCACCGTATACATTAATTATTGCTTATTATTGTGCCAATTCAGTCACTTTTTTCATCTCGTAGAAAGTTTAGGAAGGCAAATCAGTGACCTTGATCTTATCATGATATTGTTCCCTTCCTTCTTTTCTTCCAGAGAGCATTGAGTTCAAAAAGAGGAAGTCTTGAACTGAAGGATTCGTTGTTGAAAAATGAGTCAATTTGTGCTTTCTGCTTCTGTCCAGATGTTCCTCTCCCTTTATATTTATCTTAAACAGGATTATAAATCCCAAACAGGATGCAATATTACCTCGCTTTTTATTTAAAAGAATAATATTGACGTGTTGAGTAAATGTTGTAAGAATCTTTCATATTTTTTGAGCATTAAAATTGTACTAAATGATTCAGTTGAGAAACACCAGGGCACTTTTTTTACTTATTGTGATAAGAACTCTAATTTCGAGCAAATTATAGTAATGAAAATCCAATTTTACGTGTTAAGAACTCTTGATTCTCGAAATTGGGGGAAAATTAAACAATATGTAACATATTAAATTAATGAATGAGTTTTAGTATGTCGCCCGAGCTTCATGGTCTCAGTCCTGGTCGCCATAGATCCGGAGTATAAAATAATGGTGGACTGCTGAACTCTTTAAATGGAATCGAATTTTAAGGTTTCTTTGTTTAGTTTGTATGTTATATCAGGTCAGGTGCCCCATCGTCATTTGATCGCAATTCTTAGTTAAAAGATCTATTATTCCTAGTACCCCCTATATCGTATAATTCTAGAGAGAAATGAATGAATCGTGAATTACGAAGACTATAAGGATCACGAAATATAAAACTTATAACATTTTAAGTAATTCATGCACTTGGTGAATGTATTTCAAGTAATTCATGCACTTGATGAATGTATTTCAAGTAATTCATGCATTTGATAGAATTTTGATTAATTCATTCACTTTACATTAATTATGCCCCTGCTTCGTAATATTATATAGTAACTTTATTTTAAATATTATTAATTGATAGAGTAAAATTATACTGCGTTTGTCAGCTGCGAAGTTTGTAATAGACTGGTAGCCGTAAACATCTGCAGCATAGAGCTTGGTGAGACTCTTGGCGTAAATTATAATAACTATTTATTTATATTATGAGTAACTAATACGAATATGTATAGCTATATATATGAAGTTACGAATATGTATAGACCTAAATTTCATTTTGACTTGCTAAACTCCAATCTCATTTTTTTATTCACTTCATTTTTTTCTTATTGACTTTTTTTGTTTGTGTGTGTTTTCATTTTCTTATTTTATTTTTTTTTCATGTTTTGTTTGCACACACACACAAACATATGATAGTAAAGTCATTCGTTTCAAACTGTTTTGTACTTGAAATACGTTTAAAATATATTATTTACTATACTCATAAAAACGTAATTTTTTTCACCCTAAACCTCGAGTCTAAGGCTTACCCAAAGGTAAACCTAGTTAAATAGGCGTTGAATAGGCGTTGAATTTCGGGCGTCTGGACTGTAAACAGTCCTCAATCCCATATCGTGAGAGTCTATGATGCTGGGCATGGCAAAAGTGGTGTTTTCCATTCTGCTGAGTGGCATGACGGCGATTGGTCGAGCGATGGAATCCGGGAGGCGTGGCTATGGTTCTTCATCTGGGTGGAAAGTTTTTGAGTTTTTTGGCTTGGCTGAGAGCTAAGAGATTGCTCTCTGATACCTAGTTAAATGTGTTTGACATTATTATAATTTTACTAACATTTTGCAAGGGAAAAAAAGGCTACTCTTGCATTCGAGTAATTTTATACGAATCGTTGTGGTCTGATAATTCTTCTTTCTGATATTTTGGGAAATAAATTCGTGTGAGTAATCGACTATTTCAAAAAGAACTCTTCGCTAAAAACAATGTATGATGAATTACAAGTAGCGTCTGGACTATTCATATTACACAAAAAACTAAAATTAGTCTTTCAACACACAGCACATGATTGATTCAAAATTCTTTTTATATATATCAGCTGTTTCCGACAATCTATCAAATTATTCGAATTGTTACGAATCGTTTTTAAAAAGGCTTCGCTGCCCTTTTCTACGCAATTTAATTCAAAAATATACTAACACACACTATTGCTTTGTACTATTTTTATTAACAATATTTTCTCTACATGGTACTCGTTTTTAAACATTTTTTTTTTGAAAAAAAATTAATTAATGCTCTATGAAGTCAAAGCTGAAAAAAAAATACTTTGATCTTCGTTTCTTTAATTCTTCAAGCTATGTTTAAATTCCAAAAATTTTATATTAATTAAAAAAACTCCATAA
>BMAU01003675.1:0-13610 GCA_019973935.1 Trichonephila clavipes | reverse complement strand
GTCTTGATCTCCAAGCAACTGTTCCAAAGAAATTCCCCAGTGGTCCAGAAAAAGAGCAAGAGAAGCAGGGAGAGAGCAAGGGCAGATAAAGAAAGACTTTACCTCCTGGACAAAGGTCAAACCAAGCAGGTGACCGCTTCTGAAGCGAGCCAAGTTCATCTGAAGAGCCCTGAATCTCCTGCACTGTAGAGATAGGCCAGTACTCTTAGCTGCGTACTAGTGGTGAGCAGGAGGGTTTTGCCAAGTCATTTTATCTCTGTGGATATAATGAATTTCAGAATGGCTTAAGACAGAGAAACTGAAATAGGGGTGATCACAAACCCTAACAAACAGCTCATCAGCTGCCTTGTTCCCAGGCACACCCACATGTGACGGTATCGACTGCAGACACACTTGTTTCCTCTGACCAAGCCTAGCTTATTTGGATATAATATCTATACCAGTAATATCCATTATCTTTGGATTATTCTTCAAGTATTGGATGGAGCTTTTGCCGTCTGTCTGGATTTAGATACTGTTCTTATTAGAGTTGAGAGAATTATCAAGAGCACCATTGATAGCAATGAGTTCTGATCTAAAGATGAAACAGTGGTCAGAATTCCTGATACAAATTTTAACATCTCTCCTGGGAGTATTACTAAATATACCACTCTCTTCTCTACCCGTATAAGAATGACTACCATTTTGGCAAATAATCAAGTCTTCATCGAGTTTTCTAATTCTTTTTATGCCAGACAACAGTTTTGATACTTCACGTAAAGCTGCGAATTCTGTGTCTCTCAACTCGCTATCAAATGTCGGTCCAGACAGTGGGAGATATATAGATTTTTTTTTCAATTGTACTTATCATTTTTACTATACGTGATTATAAAAATATATACCTTCCTGTTCCTGAAACAGCTCAATTTCTTTACTCTTTTTAATTTTCTTGGCTCTGCGAGCTTCAAAAGATCATTATATCAGCCTCTGTCTTGACGTAAAGATTCGACGATTGTCACGTTCAGCCAGGGGCACACAAACATTTCTGTTAATTTTCAAGCCAAATTTCTCTAAAATAGTAATAAATATTTGATTTCCATCATTAAAAACACTGGTTTCTAGATTTGCAGCAATCTCTGCAATCTGAAGCCTAGAACCAATCGTCTTAGGACAAAACTTCCAAATTAATGAATTTAAACTTTCATTAGGATTCTGTGTCTTACCTCCTAAACATTTCTTCAGGAGTGCCGGATGAGATAAGTCTGCAAATACAGACTTAATTACATCTTGAACAGCTTTAGCAACTGAGGGTTTGTGTTTATAATTTTGTAAATTATTATTAATTGCGGCATTATACTTACACCATGTATTTGGATTTGTAGGACAAAACCAGTGTATCGGTTCATCATCAGTGCTGCTAGAATGACCCCAAACAGCCCAAATGGCTTTCCGCATTTCCTTTACACTAGTAGAATTGCATCGAATAACATTACCATAGTAATGCGCAAGTTTATCAATTAAACTATCTGTTAACCTACCTTTACCGCCAATAGTTTTACCATCAGATAATTCCTTTTTACTATATACTAATTTAAGCTTCATAAGTCTTGTACCCATTCTCTTTTGCACATGGCCTACACATTCTCTTTTCTGAATAAGATAGTCATCGCCGTATGGCTTGTTTTCAGAAAGGGCATTGAATGTTTTTGTGTCGCCATCTCCTATGTAGTTCGAATATTTCAGGTTGTGAAGCTTTTCTGATCGATTAAAAATCCTTAACATCCCGTCAACCTCCATCTTACCAGCAGAGCCAGAATAATTTTTTCTACATGAAATCTTATGCGCTCTTTGCCATTTTTATTGTACTTGATACCAAATTTTACCCCTTTATAACTGTCGCATCATTTGCAAAATGAGGACAACACTTCCCTATCCAAAACCTTACCTGTTTCGGCCCCTATTACAGTACATACTCCAATCAACGATGAATGTCCTCTCGTCTTCCAGGTACCATCACCACTTACCGTTAAAAGGTTATCAGGTGACGAAGAATATTCTTCGACAGCTGCCATTTCCATGCTTTCTTCAGCGACTTCCTTCATAACAC
The DNA here is from genome assembly GCA_019973935.1 of Trichonephila clavipes. Taxonomy (NCBI): domain Eukaryota; kingdom Metazoa; phylum Arthropoda; class Arachnida; order Araneae; family Nephilidae; genus Trichonephila; species Trichonephila clavipes. Next base: position 11,524 of record BMAU01003675.1, on the reverse strand, counting down.
GTGAAAGTTTATTATTAATAACATCATGTGATTTTTGTTCAACAGGATTAGGAAGACTCATTACAGCACAAAAGGTTTTTAATGACTCTAAACCTTGGCCTATGCATCTCATTGCTAAAATAGATCTTCTGTTAATTTCTGAGCATTATTTTTATTCCCAATGTTTTTCACAGCTTGAAAAAGTACAAACACTCCCAGTTTTTACAACGTATTTCAAAATTCGAACATAAACCACGAGTGGACTTTTCATTAATTTTTAATGGTTTATGACATTTTAAACAACATGATACTGATAAAATAGAGCTAAAGGTTGAAATAAAATCAAAAAAATACGATATCCTTTGAAGTTTTTTTCACTTACCTTAACAAGATTTGACTTTAATGAAGTTTGATATCCTGAGATTTTATTACTGGAAGCACACATTTTTATCTCTCCTTTCTGCAACATATGTATGAGAACATACCTTCATGATTTGGTTCCCTCTAAATCTTCTTTTCTTAGGACGAAGGTCTACGATGAGTATTTTCCATTTCAATCGAGAATTTTCAATTTTGATAAACGGTTTTAAACAACGCTGTTTTGAATTTCGATAAGTCATTTCAAACAAACGTGCTAGCATTACCAAAACAGAATCAAAACACATTAAAAAGTGTGTGTTGAGTTGCAAGCTTCCTTCTCAATTAAGCAAGTGTTTAAAATATTTCATGAGGCTTTTTAAAAACAGAAAAATAAAACGTATGCGGAAATCAAAAATAAGTGGGTGTGGCATGTAGCCATTTAAACATTGTTATTACTAAATTGCTGTTTGGAATTTTTCGAATAACTTTCGAAGTTTTTATAGTACTATCACGTGGTTGGTATCAAAATGTTCAAAAGAAAATGAGGAACAACATATATTTTTTTCGAAAATTCGAAAAAATAGAAGATTAACACCCCTGTGACCCCTTAACTATTATCTTGATAATTTGTACTGTTTATAATAAATCGCTTAAATGTCGATTAAAAGCGGCGTGATTCGGTTCCCAATGTCAACCGTTTTCCACATAGGCTCACGTATGTGATGTAGTAGAGGGGATGAATAAAGAAACAAAAATAATCTTTAATAAGTAAATCCTTCGCAAACATTGCCAAAGTACTTTTATAGCATTCCACAGCCTTCGGAATCATTTTATGAATATCAGTACGCAGAAAAGTTCGTACTTTGGAAACACGTATATATACGTCCGAGGAAATTAACGTTCTAGCCAAGCGAGAATACACGCTGGTGGCACTTAAAAGATCAAAGTCGTATCAAAGTATAGTATTAGTGAATTAAATACATTGTTATTCTATGAGGAAAGCATGACGAAAATTATGATTGAATATTGAGTCACGAATATTAAAACTTTGAGAAGCATAACCCCATACGAACATGCATATGATGTTCCGTCATAAGAGGGCCCGTCAGATTAAACACCAGAGTGGAGACGCTTGAAATGATGGCATGTGTCATATTTCTTACCAATGAACAAAAATCTATGATCACATCAAATTCAAACAACATTTAGTACTTAAGGAAATGCATTTAGTTAACTGAAATCAAAATTACATTTTAACATCACAATTGTTGTTACAAAAATGCATTCAGTATTTTATTTAAAAATGGTCCTCTTTTAAAATTGATAAGATATTTTCTTATTGTTTAAGATATATTTTAAGGTAGATATACTATAAGTTTACGAATACTTCTGATAACAATCTAAAGATAAAAATATATGTTGAACCCAAAATCTTGCCCTGGTTAAAAAACATTCATTACAAAATAACCATTTCATATAATGTAACTTTGGTACCATTTAATAGGTCAATTTTAGTAGTTTTTTGTGCTGTATTTGGTGTGAATGCTCCTTCAAGAGAGACTCAGGTGAATATATTTAAGGAAGGCATAATTTTTGGCCAAGAAAGAGAAAACTCAATGTCTGCTTTGGTTCACGAAATGAAATTGCCCATTAATGTTCCGTGTAAACTCCAACGTTGTTATAGAAGCGAACATCCTGGTGTAAAATCAATAATTTATAGTATGCAATGTTTAAAGAAATAGGCAGTGTTAAGCATATTCCCCAAAAAGTGACAGTTCGAACGTGAGTGAAGTAACTGTTGAATTTAACACTTGGCGGGAACAGGAATAGCGCTTAGACACTATTCATGCTACCATGGAGGCACATGTTTAAATTTACTGATGTAAATGGTCTTAAAAAATCCATAATAATACTTAAAGTATTTATAAATGAAAATCATGTCTAATTATGATATTTTAAGGTATCCAACTACCCTAAAATCATGATTTTTTTCAAAAATTTACAATTTCTATTTATCATTTTATTTCATTGGCGATCTTATTAGCTTAGTAAAAGTATCAAGATTTTTATTTTCTATTCACTAGAACAAAAACTACAAGTGTTTTAGCAAAAGCAGATGTTATAACTTTACACAGGATGTCACACTTTAAAATGCGTTTTTCTCGAAATGTGTTTTCTTTTGAAAAACTCAAACAGGGACAGCGATTGCACAAACAGTTTAAAAAATAATTTGATGAAACGTTTTATGTATGTTCTGTATAACAGTAGAAGTGTTTCGACCTTCATATTTATTAATCACTGCTTTTATTTAAAAATTTACAGTTCTTTTTGTAAATATAATCACTGTTTTTTAAGCAATTTCGCATGTTCAATAAGATAAAGTGCTCTAGTTTTTGTAAAAACTAAAATATATCCTTTCCTGAAGGTCATTTCAAACGTGAAAAACAAAGAAACACATCAAAATTGAAAAATTGAGAATTTGTTCACAAAACTTTGTATAGAGTGGGCCCCCCGTTTATGCAATTTTTTGTCAAATTTTACCATTTGTTCCCATTTTAGTAGTAATAGTTTATTTTTCTCTTCTTAATTTTAGCCTTTTTTTTTCTAAAAATGTACTAAATAAATCTAAACACCACAAACAAATCTCCATATTTCCATTTTTTTTAAAAAAAAAAAATTGTCGCAAGTAGTCGAATACCTTAAGGGGACATGGTGCGATTTACACAAAATCTTTAATTTAATGATTTTCATAATTTTGGTGGTTGCCTCCTATGCGTATGTAAGATGTTAAACAAATTTTGGTCTCAAAATTTAATAAAAAGCTAACCATTTAATTTTTTAAGCGAAAAAGAAATTTATGAAGTGATTTTAAAAGGCTACTCTCTCTCTCTCTCATCATACAAAAATTAACATACGCATATTAAATTTGATTGATAAGTAAATCACACTATGTAAAACAAAAGTTGTTATGGACTTTGCGATAACATGATTGGTATTCGTACATTACTTCTTTGTATGAAGACTTATTGAATATTCTTTAAAAAATGCCAAAATTCTCAATTCAATTATTTTTCAAAAAACAACTATTGATTTGATTGAGAAATGCATACCAACCATTGTTCCATGTACAAAGCAATTAACAACAAGTAAATTTTTTTGCAAGTTTTAGGCACAATAGAACAAAATCCTTAGCATTTTGAATTAAAACAAACTAAATATTTAATCTTTCCGAGATAAGTCAGTTTAAAGTTTTGACTTGCCATTGGGATGTGAATAAAAAAGAACGTAAAAGTTATCATAACTCTGCATTTTTAAACTTAGAGCTTTCAAATTTCGTGAGTTTGTAAAAGAGTATATAAAAATAATTATGGTTAAGAAAATTAGATTTGATTTGTTGACCGATTTTTGTCAATTGAATCGTACTGTAATCGTATTTAAGCTCAATAAATATTGATAATGAGTGCAAGAATTTTATTTCACCGTAGATAAATTATTTAATCTTCTGAAACATTTTTATCTGTGCATTTACATACTCTTTTTTTGCTGATTTGAAATTATATGATCTAAACAATGAAAATCTATCTTATCTTTACTTTTAATTCCAACGAAAACAAACATCAGCGTGTAAACTTTTAGATACTTTTCAAACACTGAAAATCAACTCAGTGCCTTCATTGTATCCTGACTGTTACTCTTAGAAATTGCAATGCGAAACTTCAATCCAAGTAAACTTTCAAATAAACTTCATTAATAAGACTAATTGTGAATAGCTTATTTTTCCTTTAGGCAATCAGCGGAAAAGATCTAAGATATGTAGTTCTCTTAACTTCAGACGATAGTTTGACATGAGAAGCGTTATTTGATTGGTGTAATGGCTTTGATGCAAAGATCGAAACGCATTAAATCAAATCTTTGATTCCGTTTTATGTTTGTAAACTTTTATAGCCTTTTGTGATTGATCGCTACTTTTCGCTTCCATACATAGCTCATTTGAATTTCAGGTTCTAATTAACTTCTATATGAAATGTTTCTTCTAGTTATAGGTCTTAACTTATATTTATTTTCTTATTTATAATTTGAGGTACCATATACTTTTCATTACAGTATAGGAATATATTATACACCAATGCAGTGCTTCTCAAACTTCATATACTAGTTTAGCAATTTTTAATCATAATTTTCATCGCCCCCCATCCATAGAATAATAATGTATTGAATTCAACAATAATGTACTTTAATATGTAAAGCTACAGTACGATTAAAATTAAAAACCTTTTAACTATCTATTGGGTTGTTCGGAAAGTAATTTCGTCTTTTTGTTTGGAAATGAAAGACAGTTTTCGTACAATAAACAAATACTTTATTAAATTATATATTGACCGTACTGAGAGAGAGAGAAAGAGAGAGAGATCCAACACATTTTGCCATCTTTCTGGTAGTAGCATAATTCCACGCTCATAAAATTTTTGGTCTTTGCTGGCAAAAAACTGATCGAGGTGGTTTAAAACCTCCTCATTTGTGGTGAAGGTTTTACCGTCTAAAAAATTTTGGAGTGGCCGGAACAAATAATAATCCGATGATACCAGGTCTGGATAATATGGTGGGTGTGGCATTGTATCCCATTCAAGCTGTAAAAGCTTTTGGCGAGTGACCAAACTTGTGTGACATCTCGCGTTGTCTTAGGAAAACACTACATCTTTCCTGTTGATTAGTTCTGATCTTTTCTGTTGCAGTGCATCATTCAGTTTGGCCAGCTGATGACAGTAGACTTCCGAATTAATCGTTGTGTTATCCGGTAAAAGCTCAAACAAAAAACGATTCCTTTAAAATCCCACCAAACAGACAGCATCACTTTTTTTTCGGTGAATATGTGCTTTGGAAATGGTTTGAGCCGGTTCATCTTTTTCGTCCCCAGTGATGATGCGCTTCAAAAACGGATCATTTTCACGACGTTTGAGAAGCGAATCGCAGACGTCAATGCGGCGACACAGATTTATCTCTGTCAGAACATGGGGAACCCATACATCGAGCTTCGAGGTTAATCCCAGGCCTTTCAAGTGGTCATAAACTGTTGAATTTGATAAATTTAACCTCAATCCGATCTCACGTGTTGTTATTCGCCGGTTCGCATCAACTAATGCATTTATCAGCTTCAACCGGGCTTCCCGAACGTGGTGCATCTTCGACATCAAAATTGCATTATTGAAATTTAGCGAACCAGTTTTGACACTGGCATACTGTCAACACACCTTCTCCATGCACATCGGTCCATTTCCTTCTGACTCGAACAGCATTTTTTACTCTTTCTGTAGTAAAACAGCAAGATATGTCGGAAATGCTGCTTATCGCTCTACATATTTAAAATGGCATCAATCAAAAACTACTGCGTAGAATTGATTGGAATTTTTCACACACAAGCCTTGCTATATAAGCTCTTAAAGCATATAAAAATTATACGGCTTAAATGTGAAGTTAGGTGAAAAAATACAATTAAATCCTCTGTCGGGGAAAAACGAAATTACTTTCCGAACAACCCAATAGATAAGAATAAATTTTGCATATAATCTTATGATATGCTCATAGGGGGTCATTAGTAATTATTAAACTTGTACTTAACTGTGGAGCACTGACACATTAATAATAGTATTATATCATTGTAAATGTGCATTTTTTTTTATTATGACAGAATGTATTTTGTTTAGCCTTCCTCTCAGTAAATTAATAATAGTTTTCAAATAATCTTTTGTTTTTGACTTTTCGATATACTCTCACACCCTTATAGGATTATCACGTCCCTTTAAGGGGGCGCGCCCCACAGTCTGATAAACATTGCTCTAATGTGTTTTTCATTTTTTTTTTTTTTGTAAAATAATTAATTTTATTTCAACAGCAGAAAGAGCTTGTTATTAATGCAGTTTTTATTTAATTTATTTTAATTTGAAGCATGTAAATATGTGTATCTGAAAAAAATTAACCTAATACCCTGAATTTAAATGCTAAATGATGTTTCTATGTATAATGAAAAATTGAACAGGATTTTGTGTTTTAAATACAGTTTGGTAATGTGTCTTATGTTTCAACTCAAATATAGGATTTGTATAATAATGTCTATGGAATTTCATATTTTCTACCCGCCCCCCAAAGATATTTTAATTCAAAAAAATTAAACAGTAGTTTGAACCTGTATGATAATTCGATAATATTATACTTTATTTCGTTTGAAAGTTAGGATCAGTTTAATAATACTACTGCCATTTCAAAATTGCGAACGATAAAAGCTATTTTTACTTTGTCTCAGAAACGCTAATATTTTAAAAACAATGTTGTGCAAATTAATTTGACCAAATAAGTTATTACCTTATGAGGTTTTGCTAAATATTTCAAAATAGATCTCTCAAAAATAAATTATTTCAATTTAACTAAAACTGCACCACTTTCTAAGCAAGAAACCATTACCTTATGAAATAAGGACACATAATTTAGTATAAATGTTTACTATAAAGGACTCATACACCCAAATATTGGTTTGACCTTCAATAAATGAGAATCAAAAGCATTATTTTATGTAGTGTTACCTTCATCCGATTAATAATGGTTATTAAATATTTGTATTAATGAATAATGAGCTTATTTGGAGAATATCTAAAATAACAGACTAGATTATACTGAATAGTAAAGGGGAAAAAAAGTAATTTAAAATTCATTCGCTTATTCCGTTTATGCAATTTCACATAATTCTGATTAATAACATTTCTAAAGAATGTTATCAGAAATTTACCATTTAAACGTTTAGTAAATAGCTTTTATGTCACACAATACCGTTCAGTTATACATGTTAAAGATATTCTTGTTACAAAGTTTCAAGTTATGGGCGCTTTGAAACAGAGATTCGGCATTCTTTAAATACACAAAATAATAAAATATTATGTTTTGGCATATTAGTCAGATTAATATTAAACAATTCCGAGTGTCTCTATGGTTTTCCATTAGTTTATTCCAGATAATGTTACCAACCCTATGAGGCATTTTCAATCTTCCTAATGAAAACTGAACTAAAAAATAAAAATTACCATAAAACAGAAAGCATATAACAATTACATTTGATGATACTGTTATTAAGAATACAAACTACACTTACGGGACGCATTTTCAATTAATTTAGTCAGAAGCTCATGTCCCTTCAGGAACAATGTTGAATATTTAGAAATTAAAATATTCCAGTTCATTTGGATAAATAGCAGTGGAATACTCAACCACTAAGTATAACTAATGACGCAGACCCCCACGCATCCCATCCTTAGTCGCATTCCAGAAACGAGAAGCATTAAATCTTTGTAATGGTTATCAGGGAAAGTGTAACAATATCCCTTAAGGGTAATTGAAGTAAGGAGTTATTGGAGTTATGCCTCACGCCGACGTATTAGTCAAGCGAATTATCATATTCATATTTCCACTGTTATTGCCGATGATCCAATGTTAATCCTGCATTTGATTATTGGTATCGGATTTCTACCATCCACGGGGTACCATAAGTTTAACAAAATGTTCAACATTACTTTGATAGAACCATTGAGAGATATATGATGGTTAGCAAGTATTGAATTTTGAAACTGAATTGCAAATTCACTCACGTTAGCAAACGTACTCCTGACAAAATGGTTTGAAATTATTGTTGAAGTACGCCCAGCATGTTTGTTCGTAAATAGATATATATATATATAATCCTAATTAGGTTACAGCCATAACCTAATTAGGTAACAATAATTCTGGAAAACATGTAGATATGTTTATATAAACATTTCACTGAAATATTATTACGTTAGAAGTATGCTAATATTCAGAACTTAGTATTTGAAATTAGGTTGCACATGTTTGCTGGAAATGTTAAATGCAATATGTTATAAAGTTTATATTCATTTAATACAATTCACACACACACGCATTACTAACCTGGTATTCATTAAATAATTTTTTTATCTGCTAATTTCAAAGAATCATTCCAATTTTTTTTTTCTGTAAAAAATCATTTTAACATTGTTTAAAAACCAAATAGGGTGAATTAATGAGCGTAATTCTGAATAATAATTTTTAAGGATAAACTTTAGTAAATTCTTTTTGACTTGCACCATTATGTCTTAAAAGTGCTACTCTTGTTCTAAATATTATTTCCTCTGCGTTTATGATGAATGATATTTTTAACCTTTATTCATAAGAATACAGTTTTTTTAATGTTTTAGTTCTCTTGTTTTCTAATCCATATGATATTTTTCAATTATTTATTTCATACGATGTTTAAGCTGGTTTCGTGTGAGTTTCATGCTGTTATTTAGTACGCATTGTTCAGAAATATGTAATTTTGTTTTATGTATATAACTATAAATGCATACACATACATGTTTTAGTGTAAGAGGAATGACTAAGCTGAGAAATCAGCTTTTCAGTGGGAAGATCAAATAGAAACGAAATATCTTTCAGGTGACTAACGAGAATTCAATTGGGTCGGAAAAGTGTATCTACATGCTGCTTGATGTGCAGAACCAGTATCACAAGAGCATTAAAAACGCTCTGATGTTATATGCATTTGTGTAAAAGTTATTGTTAAAATGTTCAAGATAACATCTGAAGTTATACTCTCATAGAAAATGCTCAAAAGGAAATCTTGTAGGTACCTGGCTAAAGGCATCCATGACTGTAATACTGAAAAGACGGTAGGAGGTCAAAGTTTTACTCTCGGTGGCTTCTGAGTTGAGAATGTCTCAGAGCATCATTTTATGAGTTTGAACAGCATTTCTTACAACAGAATTAACAATGCGACTGACTCGAACTAATCATTTGCAAATAGTCTCATCAGTGAATAATTTTTTTATAATGTTCTACAAGAAAGAACAAACAGGAGACTGATGGAGAGATATTGCTTCACTTATAAAGCATATTCCTGAAAGACCGGTATCTCGTTTTATCAAGATGAGTTCATGTTTGTGGTCAGTTAACATGATTAGATTTACATTTGTCATTGACATTGGCCTTCTGGAGACACACGGTGGTTTCCCATTACCAGAAAGATGATTTATTTTGGAATCATATTTAATCCGACTAGCTTTTAAAGACACATACAAGTCAAGAGGTAGTTTCAAACACACTGTAGGACCTCTCTAATACACACTAAAAAGAGATAATAGTTGTAATTTTAGGAGATATCGTAATTGATAGCCTTTACCTTCATATCTTCTGAAAAAATTAAATCATTGTTCCTTACAATTGTACTGATGATTTCTTTTCCGTGTGTGTCGTTTTAGGAGAATTATGAAATATTAATTTAACTTTATATTTCATCGTACAGAGGTGTTTAAAACACTGTTGGAGAGTGCAGGAATTCAATGTGTAAACTGGCTTAATATACCTCCGAATCAAACACATAGGAGTATTCTATGATGACGTTTAGTAAAACGACAATAGTCAATAAAGATTCGGGAGCTGTGATAGGTACTATAATAAAATTAATAATAATAAATTAATAGCTTATTGATAACATTATACACAGTGCAGGTAGACTGTGCAGTAGTCAAGAAAGAACATATTTCTTACCAGACAACTTCCATAAGCTCAGGTGGCTGTTTTTAGGTACAATTGTTGTAAAATTAATTTTTCAGTAAGCTTCTGTTTGTCTTTTTGATTTCATTAAAATGTTATGTTTACTGTGTGTTCTATTAGTTTATCTTTTATAGACCTTGCGGTATTATTTATGTCAACTTGGAGAAGATTGTACAATTTTAAACTAGAATAAAAGTTTGTACTTAATGTTGCACTTTGTAAATATACATGTTTGTGTGGATAATAGCACTGAAAAAACAAATATTGTATTTTTGTCTATTGATTTTTTTTATTATGATCTTTTAATGGGTCACTTTTTCTTGGTTCTAATTTTAATATAGCACATGAGTTTGGGAGTTTATTTACTACTAAACCCCCCATAATTATTTTATTTCATGAGAAAGTTTATGTAGGTTTTTATGGTGTAAGAAACAAATTCGGTTAAGCTGCGCCAACAATTTGTTTATTTATTCAAAAGGTACTAAAATAAATCAAAATTGGTTGTAAAAATACAGTATTAATAGCAAAAGGTGCAACCTCAGATTAAATATAAGAAACCAATTTTTACAAATAAAAGCAAATAAATTTTGGAGAAGGATTTTCCCAATAAGTCAAACAAGGTTAAAACCGACGAATGACAAAATGTAGTACTATAAACACGGAGATTATATACATAATTAATGTTTCAAAACGCTATAAAAAGAGAACCACTGATCAAAATGATCAAATTTAATGATCCCTGGAAAATCACCCTGTAGAATCACAGGATTAAAATAAGTAATCCTGGGAATTCATTTTTGTATGAATAATATTTTAAAAAAGTTTTTTTACCTCACACAAATATTCTAAGAATTTATTCTCAGAAAATTTACATTTTGTTTACGAAATATTTACGCAGAATATTTTTGTGCAGTTATAAGTAATAAGAGTATATATATATATATATATATATATATATATATATATATATATATATATATATATATATATATATATATATATGCAGTTTGCATTTCTCGTATGGGAGAACGCCGCTCAAACCTAAATGTGGTACTGTAATACTTACAGAATAATATAAGCAAAACATCTCAAGAATAGATTTTGGCACTTCAATTAAATGCCTTTATTAATAGTGAAGCTTGAACGAATTGAGACATTTCAAATTCCATTGCATTACTAACAGCTTATGCAACTGAGTCTTCTATTTCAAATAAGGTAGAATTTAAAATTGATTCACATTATGATTCAATAGCTGGATGAATTAATACACAAAAACCATTAAGAGTTACAGAAGAACTGGATAAAGTTATCAAAGATGTATATACACCAATGCTGTTTGTTAGATTCCATACACTGTAACGGGTCTAATCGCGTTCGTCCCACTAATAATCCCCTTGGGGGAATAATGAGTCTTTGAAATAATATTCTATTGAAAACTTCCCTCCAAAGAAGAAAACGTGATTATTCAAATCAAGGTTTGTGTTTATAGATTAGCTTTCAAGCTTGAGTGGTTTCAAGAAAGTGGTATTAAGCGAACAAAATAGAGAGTAGTAATTAACGTAAAACGAGAGCGCTTCGCAGATTATTTGATACT
>BMAU01003674.1:0-69964 GCA_019973935.1 Trichonephila clavipes | reverse complement strand
TTTTATTATTTTTATAGTTTAATTTTCGTTCCTTTTTAATTATGTGCTTCATATGTTTAAAAAAATTGCATCTATAAAAATATGTGGGCTTAATAAATGATTTTTAGCAAAGAAAATTATTGAAAAATTTTAGGAACCTTTTAGAAAACGATGGATCTTGTTTGTAAGTCAAAAAGGATAATCTTAGATTGGTTTATTTGCATAAAAATCTGTTGGTAGATTTGAGGAGATCCGTCGTCTATAGACCTTATGGTAATTTTATTGTATCTTTTGTGGGTAGTAATTTCTTGGTGCATTGCATAAATCTAATGTGTCCCGAGGAGATTAGAAATGTATCATAAAAATTACTTTACTCCTCACGCACCTACAAATACCTCTACATAAAATTACAATAAGTTGTTGTAGTTACTTATTCCACCTGGTCAGCAGTAACATCAGATCAAGGTTCGCGAATTTCATCACGGCAAAGGGCTTCATATACGCCTGTCGTTAGCCGTAGCTTTGAGCACCATACAGGTGACAGTGCGACTTGGCTCGATTTCACCCCCCAATTTTGAGGGTAAACACCCTGGGGTGGTCAAGGACCTCCCACCAGCCTTCCCCTTCCATCAACCTCACACTAAAGATTCTGCGGCTAGATGGCTATTTAGAGGCAACCTCATTACGCTATACGTTTACAAACATCCATGCCTGCTCCGGTATTCGAACCTAGGCTCAAAATGCTCAGCAGAAGTCATCTTCACTAACCATTATACCGGTTCACTAACCATTATACAATAAGTGTACAGATAAGAATCAAAACTTTTTAATTTAATAAATGTTACTATACATAAAAAAAGGAATTTCCTCAGATGAGACATAGCATTAAGAACTTATAAGAATGCAAACTTTGAAATTTAAAAAAAAAATAAGTTATTGCTAGTAATTTAACTATATGAAGAAAAATAACTTTTTGTAATAATTTCCAAAAAGTATATATATAGAGATAGAGAAGTAGAGAGTGAGGGGGAGAAATTCTCATCATCATTTAATTGTACTACAGAAGTTGGCGCAAAACGTTCAAGTGTCTCTTGGAACCACTTTCGGCGTTCTTGTTCCAACGGAGTCATAATCAAGGAGTGCGTAGTTTTTGGAACTCAGCTAGTGACATAGGCCGCTCTTTAGAAATCCTGATATTCGTGTATCCCAGAGACCACTTAATTTTATTGAACACGTGGCAAAATTGTTCAGTAAATAAACCTGAATTGTAGAATGTAACTAAATTACAGTCAACTTTATATCATCATTTCCTTTCTGAACATTTGAGAATCCAACATAAATAGTTCGTATAATGTACTTACGCTGATTAAAATTGATAATGAAATACAGCAGAACGTCGTTTATCAGAACGTTTATTATCCGGAGCGCCTTCCGAATATCCGACCACTGTTTTTTTTGTCAACTACCATAAGTACTTGATACTTTCCATACGTTTTCAAACAGTGCAATGCTTAACATTTGTTTCGCGTGAGGGTAAAAGTGACGGAAAACCCTCCTCTCTGGGATATTTGGGGAAATATCAGTTGTGTGATTTGCAAACATCTGCGCGGAATATTAGGGTTAGTTTTTTCCAAGCCGAGAGGCGGCGGTGTAAGTGCTTTTTTGTTGAGTTGTGAACTGCTACGGCTTCGAATTCAAAAAACAGAAGCCCAACATCTTGAACATAGAGACAAAACTTGAAATATTAAACTGTCTCGCAAAAGTGGAGCATTTCTACCACAGTTTCATATTGTTGAAAGTGAACAATTTCTGACATAATACAAGCCGAGAAACCATTTTAAATTTCCTTGTGTCAAAAACTTGACTCCAGAAGATGGCTCAAAGAGAAGGAAAACCATGAGGAAAGTAAAAGAAGTTGTTCTTGGATCGTGCGCCTACTTGTGGTTTTCACAAAGAAGGGAGCAAATCAGACCCAATATCGGCCCTCTGTTGTGTGAAAACCTGAACTTCCCTGAGAAATTAGGCGGTTCGACTGATTTCAAAGGTCAAAACGAAGATGTACTATGGTACGGTGAAAATAAGATTATTTTCCGCAATAAAGATTAAAGTGCGACATTTTGCGCCTATTTTGTTTTTTCTTCAAGCACGTTTACCGCATATGATGATTTTCAATACCGTATAGTGTCCGATTTCACATACTGCATGGATCGCATTCGGTTTTCGGTTATCCGAACATCGCGTGTATCCGAACGGTGTCCATTCGCAATTGATTTTGATTAGCGACGTTTTACTGTAAATTGATTGGTAACTAAACTTGCTGAATAAGCTTTTTTTTCTCACCAGAAAGTACTGCATGCTGAATATTTAGTCCCACAGTACTGTGATTGGTTTTGTCGCAATTTTTTCTCTTTTAGTTTTGTAAGTTTAGTTCTGTGTGATAATCCCCGTAAAGTAAGCTCTGCAACTTAATCCCCAGTTGTTTATGCAACTTTAATAGTTGTTTTGCTTGGCACACGCTTGTCATCAAAAGAAAATTAGCAAAAAATATTAGAGTATAGTTACAATTTGCATTAAGTGAGAAAATTGTTTTAAAAAATATATACCTTTTTTTATTATTTAAAATTTTTAACATTTTTTTTTCATTTATATTTATATTGAAAACAAAGCAAAACCAAGAGACAGTTACTAGAAAATTATACAAAGTTCAGTGGGTTCCACCTCAACCGAGGAACGCAAGTGATATGAAATGCTCAAACTCTCTTCGGCACTCACACTGATTAAGATATAAGAGAAGGAAGCCTGGAATAGACAGTATATTTGCCGCCGTTTTCTTTTCTAATTCGAGAAATAACTTTGAAAAATTAAAAAAATGAATTTGAAAAATTATTTATAATTATGAAAAAAAAAATTATAAATAATCAAAATTCATGTTTTTTATTATTAGCTATGCGGATGTAGGGACAACGGACCAATCCCTATGGTATATATTATATAACTGTTCATTGCACTAATCGCAAAAACTGTAATTTATATGTATTATGTAATTCACTTTTTTTTCAATGTATTCTAAGCAGGAAAAAATTAATTTCTGGATGTTTAATATGTTAATATTACTTTGTATTTATTTCATGATAAAAAACAGATCATTAAGATATAAGAGAAGGAAGCTCTGGAATAGACAGTATATTTGCCGTTATTTCTGTACAGACGAATGAATTTTGAAATACAATTTTGAATTCATAGAAAAATGAATTTTGAAAATTGTAGTTTAATTATGCGGTAAAAAAAGAAAATTTTATAACAATCAAAATCCATGTTTTTTATTATTAGTCGGCGGATGTAGGGATAACGGACCAATCCCTATGGTATATATTATATAACTGTTCATTGCATTGCACTAAAACTGTAATTTTACATGTATTATGTAATTCACTTTTTCAATGTATTCTAAGCAGGAAAAATTAATTTTTGGTTTAATACGTTAATATTACTTTCATTGTATTTATTTCATGATAAAAAACAGATTGATTAAGATATAAGAGAAGGGAAGCTCCCTTATGAATAGACAGTATATTTGCCTTATTTCTGGAAATAGACGAATGAATTTTGAATTCATAGAAAATGAATTTGAAAATTGTATTTATAATTATGGTAAAAAAAGAAAAAAAAATTTATAACAATCAAAATCCATGTTTTTATTATAAGTCGGCGGATGTAGGGACAACGACCAATCCCTATGGTATAGTATATTATATAACTGTTCATTGCACAAATCGCAAACTGTAATTTACATGTGATTATGTAATCAATTTTTTTCAATGTACTCTAAGCAGGAAAAAAATAATTTCTGGATGTTTAATACGTTAATATTACTTTCATTGTATTTATTTCATGATAAAATCGTATCATATTTGCAAGCAACGCCTTCCATTACATTATAAAGGCGTTTCAATGGACACTTTGGCGAAATATTGACAAAAACAGCCAAGTTACATTGCGCCCTCCCGCGTTTTTGACAATCAAATTCGGCCAAAATTTTACTAGAGAAATCTATAACATCCCAATCCATGAGGACTTAAGTAGATTTTTTGAGAAGGGAGGATGTACCTTCTAGGCAAGTGTTTCTTAGACTTTCAACATTTGTGATCCACTTCCAATCATAATTTTCATCGCGTCCCCTTCCATAGAATAACAATGTATTGAGTGCACTAATAATGTATTTGACGCAGGGGCAAAGTATTAATTATGTCGGGGCCCTCAGCTACATGAAATAAAACATAGTTAAGCAAAAAATCATGAAATATTAAAAATGGGCCCAAAAAAGGGCCTCTCTAGAAATTTTGATACAGAGATCCCTTAGGGACTGACTAGCTACGTCAGTGGAACTTTTAACGCTAAAGCTGCAATACGACTTTAATTATAAAACGCACAAATTAGCAAGATAAGTGTAAAAATTTTGAATGTAATTTTGGATATGACAAGCCATGGAAGTCACTGTAATTATTAAAAGTTCGCAACATATTTTTGATAAATTAAGTATTAAATACATTGAGCAGTACTGATATATTTATAAATATATTATATCAGTGTAAATGAGTGTATTTTATTTTTCATTATGTAAAAATGTGTTTTATTTTTTGCTTTTGTTTCAGTAACTTATTAATTTTTTAAAAATAATCTTTTCATTTTCGACTTTTTCGATATGCTCAACCCCTCCCCGTAGGGTTATCGGGCCCCCTCTTGTGGCGCACTTCCACAGTTTGAGAAACTGCCTGAGGCAAATCGTTCTTGGTGCTACTCTTCAGTTAAACTCAACTTTTTACGATCATTTTTACTAACATTCCTTTATATATAAATAAATTTATATTCTCATCACGAAAAACTTTTTTTACATATAGGGAGAAATAAATAAATCTAAGGTTATTGAGCAGAACTTGAACCACACAAGGAAAAACTTCAATATTAAATAGCTTTGTTTATGAGAAAGTGAATCTAACCAAAACGAGAAAACCCATTGGAAATAATAAATACTCTTAACAAAATTCTCAGGATTACTAATAAAATGTCTTATTTAAATAATTGGTGTGTATTTTTACACATAACTGCCTATAATCAATTAATAAATTTTTTTTCATAAATTTGGCTTTATTTGCTTAGTTCGTAAGCGAACATAACTCTATTTTCGTTTTTCTCTCTATCGACTGTCCTTTTCATATATAGTTTCATTACTACTGAATAGGCGTAAAAATCACTATTACATTATACATGAATAAAAAAAAAACCTTTTTAATACTTTGAAGCCTTTCATTGCATGTGATGCGAAAATTTTCTGCAGGAAATTAGTTTTCCTAACAGAAACCCCTATTCGAAAGCTCCGTTTCTATCGCAATGAGTTTTTAAGGCTTCTCAAACGTTTGATTTCAGCAAGAAATCATTGAAGTCGTTAAGAACAAACAAGTTTGAAAGGGATTCTAATTTGATTTCCATTTCCTTGTCGGAAACTGCTTTTGACTCATTGCCTCGTGTTACGGTTCAACGATACGTGTCATTTTCCAAAGGACATGCTTTAAGCAAATATTTCATTTTGAATAGTTTTTTGTAAAAATATATATATATATATATATATATATATATATATATATATATATATATATATATATATATATATATATATATATATATATATATATATATATATATATATATATATATATATATATAGCCAGCATATATATATATATACTATAACCGTTACCCACCCGCTTCACTGGTATTTCACGATGTTGTTTATATGTATACTGTTTACATATATATTTTATATTTATAGCTGTTATACACTCTCACCCCTTGATATAAAAAAAAGAACATAAATTATAATATCTAATTTCTATTTATATCTAAAATAGAAGTAAAAAGATTTTTCGCTCACTTAACCTAATAATCGAGTGGATTTCCAACAAGCAACTTTCAGTGGATCTCTAAAGCCCCGCAACGCCACTTAGGAAACGATTTTTACAAAACCCATCTTATAGCGGATCTCTACTCAATGAATGGAATCAGCTTACTAAATTTCGAGATTTTAAGTCTAATAGTTTAAAAAAAGGAGTTAATTGCCTATAACGCCATTTAATTCTCTACAACGCCACTTGAGAGTCGATTTTCACAAAACCCTATCTGTAGGGATCTGTACTCTATGAAAGGAATCCGCTTACCAAATTTCAAAAACAAATGTACGTCTAATAGTTATAAATTAGTCGAAATAATAGTCGAAATAATTATGTATAACGCCCCTAAGTGCCCTCAACGCCCATTAGAGGTCGATTTTTGTAAAAATCATTATGTAAGGAATCTCTACTTTATGAAGAAATCTGTGTACCAAGTTTCACGACTGTACATCTAATAGTTTAGTAATGGAAATAATTATCTATAACGCCCCTTAACCCCCGTAACGCCCCTCGGGGTTCGAACTCTGAAAATCCGTTCTTAGCTGACGTCTCTCCATGAAGGAACCTACCAAATTTCAAGTCAGTTGGTTTAATAGTTCCGAGATATCGTGATTAATCAGTGAGTGAGTCGCTTTTCTCCTTTATATATATATATATGTGGCATGCAGCCAAAAGCAAAACACAGTCTTCGCGCGCAGGCGCATCAAAGTAAAAGCAGAACTGAAACTGAAAAGCAGAGACTCTTGAGAAAAACTCTTGGACATTAGAGAGAGAGAAAAAGAAGAACGCGAGAGGTGCGCGAGCAGGCGTTACCTTCTGAATATCACCGTCAATCTTATCTGTAAACTTATCTACCTTTTCAATTAATTTTTGTTTAATGTTAAAATAAAATAGAAGATAGACCAACGTATTGGACCCCTTGTTGTCTCCCACAAAATTATGGGGGCTCGGCCGCGATCGACAAAATTTCGATTTTGAACCAAAGTCTGGACAATGAACAACAGCGTCCGTGAAGGAGACGCTCCGCCATTTTTCGAAACTTCGTTCAACCTGTGTAGAGGTTAAATTTTTTTCAACTTCATTCCGCCTGTGTAGAGGTCGGAACAAATAACAAAATAACCTGTGTAGAGGTATATTTTTGCAACGAACCATCGACAAATATTCCGCCTGTGTAGAGGTTGGAAAACCCATCGACGAAAATCCCGCCTGTGTAGAGGTTGGAACTAATTCAGTGTGAATAATCCGCCTGTGTAGAGGCCGGAACTACAATTTCAACTATATTACCTGCGAAAGAGGTGAAATCAGTGGAATCGAAATTTTTTCTTCATTGGATACATCGTACGTGCGAGCAACAAGGGAGCCAGAAAAAAAAAAGGTAGGATCTTTCCATTTCTAAAATGTATAAAAACGCTCTTAAAAGGATTTCATAAGAGTTGTTGAGAAGCTAGACGGTACTGTAGAGAATACTGACACTATAGTTAAACTAAAGACTAAAAATTGAGAACAGTAGTACATTTAAAAGTGATCCAGATTTCGTTAAAACTTTAATTCAAAACTGTATAGATGAGAGGGTATCGCGAAACAAAGAGAAGTAACTTCAGGAAAACAGAAAATTGAGCTCGCGAAACTACAGTTAGCACAGTTAGAAAAAGAAGTCGAACTTCAAAGGGTTAAAAATAAAGCATTAAGTTTAAATCCTGCAGCTAAATTCGAAGAGAAACAGTTCAAAACTTTAAATAAGGAAACTGCAACTCATATTGGCATTCGAGAAGCAGAAGATTGGTTTGGGCCTATTGATTTAGCTAAAGAGTGTGATATTTATATTTCATCTAGAAGCGGATCACATAAAGAAATTCCTATTACTTATGGATATACCCAAGACCCCTTTAAAAATAAATCACAAAACTTTAAAACAAAGATTAAAGAGAACTATCCCCAATATCATGAAAGAGAAAATAAAAATTGCTTTATATGCGGTGATTCATCTCATTGCGCAAGAGACTGTGAGAAGCGTTTTAAAACCTAAAGAATCTAATGATCACATCCATAATAAAATAAACGTGAATACTTTGAAAGTCGAGAGCGAAAAACAAAATAGCGAAGAATGCGCAAATCTTCAATACGTAAACATTTTTGTGGAAAATCAGCCCGTAACAGCATTGATTGATTCAGGTTGCCAGATCCCAGTTTTAAATTCCTCACTAATTAGAGTGCAAACACCTTCCGAAGAAATCATAACATTAAGCTCATGTTTTGGCGAAAAGCGAATGGTAGAAGTTAAACCCATAAATATTTCTCTTAATCAACACTCTACTAGCTTAAGTGTTGGAACGGCAATATCACCGACCTTGACCGAAGAATTTATTATACATCCCAGTGTATATGCTGAAATAGAGAAACTAGGCCACGCAAAGAGCGATGTTTTATTGAGTGAAAGTGGATCCTCTTTGAGTGCAAATTTAGGTGCTCATGCTTATGCTTATTCTTGTGCTATTTCTTTTCCAAATGTTTCCGTTTCAAATGTGATAGAAAACTCTAGTTATGATTTGCCATATGTTAAGAACTTTAATACTAGGAATGATTCGAGTTCTCTAATTAAGGATTATAAATGTAATAAAATTAAGAGTACTAAGTTAAAATTGAGTATTGTAAGAGAAAAATGTTCTGATATAGTATTGTGTAAGAAAGCCAATGGTGCCATGAAAACGAGTTCCGTGGAATTTATCTCCCGCTCACCTAACCCTTTACCTATGAAGAGTAAACATCATCGGTTTGTGTTGCTCAGAAGGATCTTCCAGCCCTGGCAGTGGAAACGAAGGAAAAAGAGAAATCGTTTTGAACAGACGTCCAGAACTCTACAGAGGAAAATATCGATGCGTTCAACCAAAGATCAACTTGTTGAAAAAGATGTTCTTATGCCGGTGAAACACAATGTTTTCCTGTGGAACCTTCCGGATGTCGAAGAGGTGCCTTCACATGATGGAGAAACTGTCTAGTTCAGAAAAATCATGATATGTTTAATCTCTATATATTGGTCGTATAGTCCTTGTCTGTTCCGTTTTTTTTTTTTTGTATGTTTCAGATTCTCCTCTGGTCTCCATGGAAATACCGCTGCGGACAGCGCGTACGGTCAGAATGGCCGTTGTGGCATGCAGCCAAAAGCAAAACACAGTCTTCGCGCGCAGGCGCATCAAAGTAAAAGCAGAACTGAAACTGAAAAAAGCAGAGACTCTTGAGAAAAAACTCTTGACATTAGAGAGAGAGAAAAGAAGAACGCGAGAGGTGCGCGAGCAGGCGTTACCTTCTGAATATCATCGTCAATCTTATCTGTAAACTTATCTACCTTTCAATTAATTTTTGTTTAATGTTAAAATAAAATAGAAGATAGACCAACGTATTGACCCCTTGTTGTCTCCCACATATATATATATATGTGTGTGTGTGTGTGTGTGTAGTATCCAATCGTCAGCAGACAACGCAATCTTCGCGCGCAGGCGCAGCTAAGTGAAACAAAACTGAAACTCATGGACATTAGAAAAAAGCAAGAGAAAAGAAAGACTGAGGTGCGCGAGCAGGCGTTACCGTCATCGCATCATGTAAACCTATCTGTTAGAATAGCTACCTTTTTTAATTAATTTTTGTTTAGTTTTAAAATAAATGTGAAGAAAGACAAACGTCTTGGACTCCTTGTTGTCTCCCACAAATTATGGGGGTTCGGCCGGGATCGAAAAAATTTCGATTTGAACCAAAGTTTGGACAGTGAACTAAAGCAGCGTCCGTGAAGGAGACGCGCCGCCATTTTTTGGAAACTTCGTTCAACCTGTGTAGAGGTTGAATTTTTAAACTTCGCTCAACCTGTGTAGAGGTTGAATTTTTAAACTTCATTCCGCCTGTGTAGAGGTTGGAACTATCGACGCAAATTCCGCCTGTGTAGAGGTTGGAACTATATCAACTAAACACCTGCGAAGAGGTGTCCTGTTAATAATTACAAGAACTATTATAACCTGCGAAGAGGTGAGATCAGTGGAATCAACGTTTTTCTTCAATTATTGGATACATCGTACGTGTGAGCAACAAGGGAGCTAGAAAAAAAAGGTAGGATCTTTCCATATTTTTTCTAAAATGTATAAAACGCTCTTAAAGAGGATCTCATAAGAGTTGTTGAGGATCTAGACGGTACTGTGGAGAGTACGGACACCATAGCTAAACTAAAGACTAAAATTGAGAACAGTAGTACATTTGAGAGTGATCCAGATTTCGTTAAAACTTTAATTCAAAACTGTATAGATGAGAGGGTATAGCGAAACGAAAGAGAGGGCAACTTTAGAAAAACAGAAAATTGAGCTCGCTAAACTTCAGTTAGCACAATTAGAAAAAGAAATCGAACTTCAAACGGCTAAAAATAAAGCATTAAGTTTAAACCCTGCAGCTAAAGTCGAAGAGAAACAGTTCGAAACAAACATAGAAAATATGATCAAAAGCATTAAAACTTTATCTCTTCCTGTACCCACCAGATCTGAAAATTTTAATCTGTTCTTCCAATCGTTAGAACGCGCATTTTTAACCAAGAAAATAAACGACGAATATAAATCTGAAATTTTTGATAAATCTTCTGGGCGAAAGAGCTCATAATGTCTTATTGTATATTAAAAAGGAGGAATTAAATGACTATGAAAAACTAAAATCTATAGTACTCAGAGAATTCCAATTAACCCCTCGCGAGTGTTTAAACTCATTTAAAAATGCTGTAAAATCATCAGGCGAGACATACATCCAATTTTCTGCAAGATTGACGGCAAACTTCCAATATTATTGTTCGTTAAGAAACGTTAATTCCTTTGAATCTCTATGTGATCTTTTAATTTCTGATAAATTATTTGAAACTTTAAATAAGGAAACCGCAACTCATATTGGCATTCGAGAAGCAGAAGATTGGTTTAGGCCTGTCGATTTAGCTAAAGAGTGCGATATTTATATTTCATCTAGAAGCGAATCACGTAAGGAAATTCCTATTGCTTGTGGATATACCGAAGACCCCTTTAAAAATCGACCACGAAACTATAAAACAGAGATTAGAGATAACTATCCCCAAAATCTTGAAAGACAAGATAAAAATTGCTATATATGCGGTGATTCATCTCATTACGCAAGAGACTGTGAGAAGCGTTTTAAGCTTAAAGAATCTAACAGCCACATCCATAATAGAAAAACGCGAATACTTTGAAAGTCGAGAGCGAAAAACAAAATGATGAGTTCGCACAGCTTCAATATGTAAACATTTTTGTGGAAAATCAGCCCGTAACAGCCTTGATTCATTCAGGTTGCCAGATCCCAGTTCTAAATTCCTCACTAATTAGAGTGAACAAGCCTTCCGAAGAGAGAATAACATTAAGCTCGTGTTTTGGCGAACAGCGTATGGTAGAAGTTCAACCCATAAATATTTCTCTTAATCAACACTCTCCAGCTCTAAGTGTTCGAACGGCAATATCACCGACCTTGACCGAAGAATTTATTATACATCCCAGTGTATATTCTGAAATAAAGAAACTAGGCCACGCAAAGAGCGATGTTTTATTGAATGAAAGTGAATCCTCTTTAGGTGCTGTTTCTTTTTCAAATGTGATAGAAAACTCTAGTTATGATTTGCCACATGTTAAAAACTTTAATACTAGAAATGATTTGAGTTATCTAATTAAGAATTATAAATGTAATAAAATTAAGAGTACTAAGTTAAAATTGAGTACTATAAGAGAAAAATGTTCTGATATAGTATTGTGTAAGAAAGTCAATGGTGCCATGAAAACGAGTTCCGTAGAATTCATCTCCCAGTCACCCACCCCTTCACCTATGAAGAGTAAACATAGACGGTTTGCGATGCTCCGAAAAATCTTCCAGCCCTGGCAGTGGAAACGGAGGAAAAAGAGAGATCGTTTTGAACAGACGTCCAGAACTCTAGAGAGGAAAATATCGATGCGTTCAAGCAAAGAAGAGCTTGTTAAAAAAGACGTCCTTATGCCTGATGGAACTGATAAAGACCAAGATAGCAAAATAAATGATTCTGTTCATCCTACCGTACTATCGTCATCTCAGAATCATGCCATGCCTGTGAAACACAATGTTTTCCCTGTTGAACCTTCCGGATGTCGAAGAGGTGCCTTCACATGATGGAGAAACTGTCCAATTCAGCAGAATTATGATATGTTAAATCTCTATGTATTTGTTGTATAGTCCTTGTCTGTTCCGTCTTTTTTGTATGTTTCAGATTCTCCTCTGGTATCCATGGAAAGGAAAAAAGGAATACGTACCGCTGCGGACAGCGTACAGTCAGGCTGGCCGGTTGTAGTATCCAATCGTCAGCAGACAACGCAATCTTCGCGCGCAGGCGCAGCTAAGTGAAACAAAACTGAAACTCATGGACATTAGAAAAAGCAAGAGAAAGGAAGACTGAGGTGCGCGAGCAGGCGTTACCGTCATCGCATCATGTAAACCTATCTGTTAGAATAGCTACCTTTTTTAATTAATTTTTGTTTTGTTTTAAAATAAATGTGAAGAAAGACAAACGTCTTGGCCCCCTTGTTGTCTCCCATATATATATATATATATAAAGTATTCATTGCCACTAACAATGATAGTTTACAGACGTAATTTCGAATAATGATTTCTTAAAAAAGGAAATATATTAATGCATTGCAAAGCAGAATAGTCAACAAATAATATTGTATATGATAATAATTAAGTATTTGTGTTTCGTTTAAACTTTTCTGCACTCCTTAATCAATATGTTTTAAATGGCTATTTGATGTATATTTGCTTCAGTAGAGATTTCTATAAGAAATCGTTTTAAAGGGGTAGGTATGGGACTTTTAAACTTGTTTTTACGAAAGGAAATGTGATTTTCTGCAATTTTATAAAAAAGCAAATAAAGTTAGGGATAAAGTAGAATATAATCGTGGTTATTTATTTAGCTAGAAAATCTGAAGTTTTTGCTTTTGTGAATTCGAAAATGAAAAATGGCATTTTAATTCTAAAAATGTGGAATGAATAATGATATAAATCTCCTGCTTAGGAATGGTTTGATCATGTAAAAAAAAAAACGATGAAAAATTAATAAAAGCTGAATTTTCAAAAGAATTCTTATTTTGATTCGAAAATCATTTTTGATGAACTTTTGTCCTAAATTGATGATACTCTTCAAAAGTTAATCAATGACTATCTAAAACCATGCATTTATTTCTTAAAATTAAAGACCATATATGAAGGGGTTTCTTATTTTTATCACTAATTCAAAAGCGAAACACAGGGAGAATTATTAGCAAAAGCTATATTTCCTCAAATATAATTTTATTTATATATATATAATTTTTACAAAGTACATTAATCACTCAATTTGCAGCTCACTTTTGGTTACACGTTTTCCTTTTTATACACTCCAAACTCATTCAGTGGCGTAACGTAGACCCCCGCATAGCGGGGACCAGTGTTCTAGTCCTTTTTAAAATACGGGTTAGAGCCCAGAACCTATGTTGCAGGGGAGGTCTAATATTCTCCGTTATGCCACTGCCTTTAGTCCACTCTCATTTTTTAAAGTTAATTTTACTTTCATCATTATCTTCTTTCACATAATTATGAAATAGGTTTTTATAACTATAATAACAATTAAAAAATTGCCTTATTTGTTTTTACTGACAACTTGTTTCTTTTATCTAACCATAGAATTGGCATCAGGAAACATCCTCTTCGCATTTGCAATTTGGACTCAAACGGAAGAAATAGTAGCCCCACCTGGTATGGTGGTTATGACACTCGACTTGTAATCAAGTGGGCTCGGGTTCGAATCCCGACTAAGACATGGATGTATATTCGGGAAAAGAAGTCGGACTCTCTTCTGAAATGGGTTCTCGTCTCGAATGGAAAGCAGAGCTCCCCTTTCGTTCTTTGCTGAGATCATTGTTTGTAATAAAAGTTTATGTTCTGTGATTGTAATGTATGTTTCTGTTCATCTACATTCCGTATGTATTCCAGCCTGAAACACACGGCAACAACGAAAAATACATGTTCCAATAGCTTTTTTTTGGACATGACTTCAATCATTTCTCTTCTATACTTAATTTCAGAGTTACCAGTATTGATGTTTATCGAATTATTTTTTATTTGAATTAAGTCTATAACAGAATAAAAAATACTGTGTAAGAACGTAACTTGTATCGCTTGACAATAATTTGTTAGTAAATATAAACAATACACTATTCGTTACTTAATGATTTGTCTACAAAAAATAACAAATCAATAACTGTAGAAATGCATTTCCTGTTATTTATTACTGCATCAAAAAAATTGCACTAATCATATCTTTTCTTTCGTAATTTTTATTTTTTTCGAATCATCAAGTATAAACAGATATTTTTAAACAGTTATAACAAGCTGCAGTCATAAATTTGAGATGTGTTTCTTCAATAAACATATTTCAAACTTTCTGACATTGTGATGAATACTAATCGTATTTGAATGTCACGTGCGTAATTAATGAAAATATGAAATGACTGGAAAAAAATGTATGTAACCTTCTCACGTTCTGCTTACGCTTTCAATATATTAAAGTAACATTAGAGAGATAATGAGAGAACATTGAAAACCAAGTAGTGTATAATGTAATTATGCACTTTTAATATAATAGTGCACAATGAATAATAGTACATAAAATTTATAAACAACCTGACATCATTAAATACATAAAAATAAATAAAATGAATTGGATAGCCCATATATAGTCGAACCTCTATATTACGAACTTTTTCCTGGAACCAAGAACATTTGACGATTTCTTTCGTAAAATAACCTCCCAATAGCGTAGTGCATTTTCTATATAACGAAATTTTTCTCTTGTATAATTCAATATTTTTCTCCCCATTTGTGAAGTATTTCTGAGAATTTCAAATTATTTTCTCTTTTAGCACATTTTATGGTGGGTGGTCATAAATCTTTTATTAAGAGCCTAATTCTCCGAGAGCAATAGAATTGTAGGCATTTCATCCAAGAAGTGCAACTTTTAAACCCCATTGTCCAGTTCACCGGAAGCTTTTTCGGTTTCCCCTTCATCCTCAGTGGAGTCTCATGTCCTTGAACTTGTCTCCGTTCATTTGTAATATTGATCAGTCGTACTGGTAACTTCATTTCTTGTTGCTCGAAAATATCAAAACGTAAGTGCTTGAGCATAAAAAAAAAGTAAATTTTTCAGGAAGTGGATAATGGCTTCAAGAAATTCAAGTTTTCCTTTCTTTTTTTAGAGTGAATGAATATTAACGTCGCACTGTTCAGCTACGCGAGAGCTTTTGGCGACGGACCACGTAATTTTGAACCATGGTCACGTAAGGTTTACTCATACTGGGGTGTAATCGTCACCGAATTCCAAAGCCAACTAATGTGAGATTAGATGTTATTGAGTAGCGTTTGTAGGAGTGAAGGGGGAAAGTAGCTTAGATAAACAAAATTGGCTTCTAAGCGTATTTCGAAGACAAGCTAGCTTCCTTTCTACGAAACATGTGAAACTTCCTCTCTTTAGTTCCACACCCCTCTTTAATTTCGCCCGCGCGGCTGGTGATTTCCGTATGTTGCTCATTCCCAGAAGGGAAATTTTTTCAGGTTAAGCGATTCTCGTTTCGTGTTAAGAGAAAAAAATGCATGAAAATACATTTTAGTTTGTCAGTTGTATTATTTCGTGTTAATTTATATTTCATCTTAGTGGTTTTCGTGCTAAACGTATTTCACTGTAGCTAATTAGTGACAAATAATATGAACAATAAGTAGCATATTTTCTAAAACACTAGAGGTAAGATCCTGCTCATGTATCAGTCCAATAAATGGCAAAAGTCGCTGGACGCCTAAAGTTTTTATTTAGCTGTAACTTAAAAAGTATATAAATTTAATAAAAGTGTTTTAAAATCTCTGTAACCAAATATACTCCAAAATAAATCCAAAGCATTATTTTATATATTTCTTACAAATCAAAATAATGACTCAGAAGTCAAAAGAAATTTTCCTTTCCTTCTACAACTTTACAAAATAAATATTTTATGTTGGTAATGAAATGTTATTTCCTAACGCAATGTTTTTAATGGATTAGTATGACTGCAGATAGGCGTATTTTGACGATACAACTACTAAAACAGATTGAAATTTAAAATGCATATAAAATGCATATGCTCATTGATCCAGTTTCTCCGGGACTCTAAATTCTTTCCCAATAAAAGCACTTTTCCAGTGACTACTTTCGTACATAAATATACATGCTGAACATATTCAAATTTGATTTTAATGTTGCCTAAAATCTTAAATTGCATATTTCTACATCTCTAATTTACATAGTTGTATTTTTATGTATTTATTTATTATTACTATTATATTGGTATCAAAATCACGTCTTTGTTGTTTTAACTTAACAAATGTATTGTGTAAAATTTTAGGAATAGGATTCCTCAGTAAAACGTATTTGCTAAGTACATTTTATATTCATATTTTGTATTTAAGCTTACAAATATTACAATGGATGCACTTCGCTTGGAATATGAGATTTTTTAATCAATAAATTAAACTAGTTAAACTATTGTTTAACTAGTTTATTTAATCTTTGAATAATCAATATAAAAACAAATAACATGTGGAGAGATTTAACATAATTATAATAAACTAGCTCAGGGGTACTCAACCTTTTTTTATGCTAGGCCGCATACATGTCAGTCATTTCACATGGTGATAAATGGGGGAGAGGAGGGGAATACTTTATGACCAAGATAACATTGGTAATTTAAAATGTGGAAAATTGATCAAAATATTATAACTCCTGTTTTGCTTTTTTTAATTATTATTTTTTTATAATTTTTATTTTTGTTACTAAAGCTATAAATTAGAAGAAGATAAGAAACACTCCTTCACAATTTCTGCATCAGTAAATGGTTTCATATGATTACTAATAATATAACTAACTTCATAGTTAGTAAATATGACTTTGTTACCGCTATGATATTACCACCGGTAAAACACTTTGTTGCTGTTGCAAATATTATTCAAGAAAGCCTTTTTATCACTTCTGGAAAGAGATCTTCGAGGAAACGTATCATTGAATGACTCCTGCTTATTGGTATTTTTTAAATACAGCACTTTCGTCACAAATCAAACACTTAAAGATCCATGTTGGTTTTTCACTACAAAATTGTCAATCTCCCAACCATCTAGAAAGGATCTTTTTTCTTGGAATATTTTTCGTTCGCAAGATTTGAAAGCTAGTTAAAAATTAATCCCACCCATAAAATTGTCGCTACTCCAGAATCGTCATCACTAACCGTAATCGTTCCAAACAGAAAAAGAATATCAATTCGTACAAGTACGACACAGACAGTAAAAAGCAAAATTGGTATATTTGATTTCTAGACAAAGAATTTTCTACCAAATTTTTAATACAATGTTCTTAACTAAGTTAATTTCTCAGAGCAATGGGCCATGACCGGGCCACTCAAAAAGGCTCGGCGGGCCACATGCGGCCCGCGGGCCGCTGGTTGAGTATCGCTGAACTAGCTAGTATACGCGTTCTTCACACGGGTGAGTTGAAAAGTAAAACAATTTACAGAATGAAGGATAAAAAAAGTTTTTAATAAGTTAGTTCAACGTTAATTGCCAATTAAACAAAAAATATTTTTGCATATCTCAGCTGAATAAAAAAAACCATATTTGTTAAATTTTACGTTTGTAGATCTAATAGCGATAAAAAGGAGAATTTTTTTATTTCTAACGCCCCGTAAGTCTCTTGTAGGTCAATTTTTGAAAACACCTTCCTAAGCTGATCTCTACTCGGCAAAAGTAACACATTGTTACACATTTTGTGTAACAAACGCTTAAAATAGTATAAATGATTTAAGCCTAGATGTGTAATACGCTAATATATTACTTTCTGTTATATTTATTTTACGTTAAAAACAGAAAAATGACAAATTTAAGTTTGAGCTCCTGAAAATAATGTTGATAAGTATTATATAATACTACAGTAGAACGTCGTTTTTCCGAATCAATTGAGACCAGATATCCTTCAGATATGCGATTGTTCGGATAACCGAAAACCGAATGCAATCCATGCAGTATATGGAACCGGACACTATACGAATACTGAAAATCATTACATGCGGGAGTGAGTGAATATTAACGTCGCACTGTTCAGCTACACGAGGGCTTTTGGTGACGGATCACGTAATTTTGAACCATGGTCAAGTGGCGTGGACGACACCTGAGCTGGCACCCCCTTCTCCTAACTACCACACCACACCAACGGGAGGATGTTTCAGCTCTCGACAGATTTAACGTGCATCGCTGCCCTACACGGCGGGTCTTTAGTGGTACTGGGTTCGAACTCGTGACAAAGTCAGCCACGATCCGATACCTATACCACTCGGCTAGCGCGGCTGCTATCACATGTGGGAAACGTGCTAGAAGAAAAAAGCAAAATAGGTGCAAAATGTCGCAATTTTACCTTTATTGTCGAAACTAATCACTCATTTTTTCGCTGTACCATTGTATACCTTCGTTTTTTTTTCGCTATACGGTCTCTGATTTTCTTGAGCAGCAGTAGTTGAGTAGGACAGCACTCTGATTGTAGTTCGTACCACTTCTAAACGCAGAAAATGTGTCAGCGTTTGATGGACCTTTGCTACTTTCATTGTTGTTTTCCTCGTATTCATCCTTTTCATCGTCGGCAGGGTCGGATTCTTCTTGCACGGAAGTCACAATCACGTCATCATTTAGCATTTGAAATTCACAGTCTTCTGCATCGCATACCATCGAGGTTTCTACATCTTTTTCATCGCATTCTTGAAATCCTGGGATCGATTGGACCAAGTCGGTAATCTCCTCCCTGTGGTCGTCATTGAAGTCTTTTTCGTCTTCTATATCTGGCCACAACTTATTCCATGCATTTTTCGGGATCTGTCTTTTGAGTGGTAAAAATGGGTTCGGATATTTGACGCTCCGGATAATAAAAGTTTGGATAAACGACGTTATACTGTATTTTATAAAATTGTGTATACCGTGTTTACTCGAATCTAAACCGTAGTATTTTTCCAGCGTTAATACTACTGAAAATCGTTTCCCTGCTTAGAATCGAAGGCAAAACATTTTTTGGATGGAGGAAATCGGTGTTTCTAGACTTTTTCAAGAGGAAAGGTGTAACCGTTCATTCCGGCCACTTGCATCGATGACTTACCCCATTTCGCAGTTTATCTCCTGTATTCAGTCTATTCTGAACATCGTTGTCTGCTCATAATTAGGATATTTTATTGTATACGCTTTCTTTTAATCACCTAAACATCAGAGTTTTCGGTAATAGTATCAAGACGACTTCACTACAAAGAAAGTATGAAAAGGAAGGCAATTTATATGCGGGAAAACAGGAAACAGAGCAGTGGCTATTAAAGTTTTAACACGGATGGAACAAATATGCGTGAAAGGTGTAGTCAAAATGATATAATTTTTGCTTTTAATTATTCAACAGTCTGAAATATTTCTTTTACATCCTTCTTTTGAAAAATATTGCATAACAACTGGAATGTATGGCACAGAAGATGACACCGTGTGGAAAAAGGGTGACTGCGGCACCAATTCCAAAGTCAGCTGTGACAATGGGAATGACGAATCCTTTTCGAAATATGATAATGACAGTTAGAGTAAATATAGGCTTATGTATGAATTTAAAAATTTTTAATAATGGGGTAAAATAAATTAATGATTAACCTTTTTTAAAAAAATTTTTTTTAGGTATCGGGTATTGATAAACCTTTTACAAATTGTTTTATTTTTTTAAAAACGAGTAGAGAATTACGGATGCGGTTTAGAATCGATGACAACATTTTTTTACATTACATTTTTTGAGAATTTGGGGTGCGGCTTAGATTCGAGTAAATACGGTCTGTATATAACTTTAAAAAAGGTATAAATTTGTTTGGTAAATTTATGCACCAGATATCAATTGTGTATAAAAATATTTGCGTAACGTATTTCATCTTTTTAACAATGCAAAGGATACTTCTGCTTTCTGTTCAAAACAAAGGAAAATTTGTTACATTCCCTTCAAATGTCAGGATAAATTAAACAGTTGACTAAAAATGTACGAATTTTTTATACTGCCACATTTTAGTCAAGTTATTGCACTTAGGGACGAGATTTTGTTCCTTATTCAAACATCTGGGGAACTGGGGAGCAAATATGTTATTTAAATGAAACATTTCGTGCATCCCTAATATTATCCACCTCCTCCCAAATTACTTAGCATTTGTTATGAATCCCCCTCAATAGTCACAAGGCCCTCCCCCAAGGGACAGTAGGAATAACTTCTTTAGGAACCTATGGTCTGGAACAAGGATCGGAAACATATGTCAAGTGGTACAATTCTCAGTGGCACTCCGCCCTACTCTACAAATTTGTCAATTTTTGAGTGGAGGGAAATTTAATGGACCTTATTTGAAAAACTTCTTCAGAATTATGGACATTTACGGAATTATGAAAAATTCTGGAAGATAAATTTGCAGCTATATCGTTAATTATTGAATGTTATTGCTGAAGAGATTCAATTGTTTGAAGAGAGAAAATTGCCTTTAGTTTGCTTTCTCTCCTTTCGCTCTACATATCTAAGTAAAAAAAAATCTTTTTTCATATAAAAAATATTTCAAGTCCTCAAAGAAATTGTTCCACACCTAAATGTTCAGAATCGTGTAAAAAACTGAGTCAAGGGCCGGTCATGGCCCAGTGTTCTGAGAAATTTACTTATTTAAGAGAACAATGTATTAAAAATTTGGTAAGAAAACCTTTGTCAAGAAATCAAATATATCAATTTTGCTTTTTGCTGTCTGTGTCGTACGGGTACGAATTGATATTTCTTTCTGTATTTGGAATGGTTACGGATAATGATAATAGACAACTGTGGAGCAGCGGCAATTTTATGGTTTAAACTAATTTTAAATATATTTCATATCTTTATAGCGAAAAATATTCGAAGAGAACGTATCGCTTCGAGACGACTGGGAAATTGACTATTTTGTCGTGAAAAACAAATTAATATGGATCAGTAGTTGCTTGATTTGTCACGAAAGTGCTGTATTTAAAAATACCAAAAAAACAGGAATCATTCAAATGACACTTTTCCTCAAAGATCTCTTTCAAGAGGTGATAAATAGGCTTTCTTGAATAATCTTTACAACAGCAACGAAGTGTTTTGTCAGTGGTAATATCACAGCGGTAACAAAGGCATTCTATGAAGTTTGTTATATTTTTGATAATCATATGAAACCATTTACTTAGATGTGCAGAAATTGTGAAGGAGTGATTCTTAAAGGCTTTTAATTTAGTATTAGTGACAAAAATAAAAAATATATAAAAAATAATAATTGAAAAAAGCAAAACAGGAGCTATAATATTTTGATCAATCTTCTATATTTTAAATTTCCAGTGTTATCTTGGTCTTAAGGCTTTTCTCCTGCCCCCCCTCTATTTATCCACATGTTGCGGCTCGGGTGAAATAATTAACGTATGTATGCGGCCCGCGTGAAATAGCTGACATGTGTGCGGCTCAACAGAAAAAAAGGTTGAGTACCCCTGGACTAAGCGGTGTCGTGCACCTGGACCCTCAAGCTCTAGGGAGGCCCTCGGATCCTGACAACCAAGAAGCCGAACTTGTAATAATTTCTCCCGCATTTAAGATATAAATATATAATGTTGTAACGTAACTATAATCAGAGCAACTCAGTTGAAAGTAATTTTGAAAAATAGGAAGTTCCACCTAAATTATTTCCTTTGTTTGTATAATGTGCTGTGAACTTTATTTATTGAAAAGTTTGTATTATTTTTCAATTTTCTCTCATTTTTATATCTGTTACTTGATAAACTTCAAGTTCTATGAAAAATCTCATCATACATTTTAAGATACCTACACAGGAAGCTATTTTTCTCGGTCCTCTGTTTTAGATCCTCTTTTATTCAAAGAAATAGGCACGTATTGTCAAAACTGTTTCTTAAACAGCAAAAATAACGTGAAAGCATTATTTTCATTTGTTCAGTGGACAATAAAAAGAATTTAACCTCCGTTTCACTTCAATGCAATTCGACAGTAAGAAGAAAAAACTTTTTATGTCAGGATGCGTTAAAAAAAAAGAGAACTTCTGCGAATCATCAGCACGTATAAACTAAGACGGAGGGTAATAAATCATGTTGTCTCCATGGTCGAGATGATGAGAATATTTACGTTTGATCACAGGATGTTTTGCAAAGGTGAGACTATAGTTTACTTTCTTTTTTTAATCATTTTTCCAAGAAATGTCTTTTCCAAGATCTTTTTTCATTCGGTTGCATTTGAGAGAAGGCGGAGAAGGCTTCTTTTGAGGGGGCGGAGGCAGATAAAAAAACGGTGAAGAATTTCGAACCTTTAATTTTTCGGTAAGATTGCTCGTCAAGCTATTTTGAATTCAAACAAAAAAAAAAGTGCTACATCCTGTCATTGGTATTATTCAAGGTAAATGTAATTTTCAAAGGAAAAGTTAGCTCTTTTTAAAGGAAAAATTTTGTTTATAATTTATCCATGCAAGAAAACGCAATCTGCTTCATCTAACATTAGGTTCATTGACAAAATGTTGAGTGTAGGTAATTGAAAAAAAAAAAACGGTAGGGGGAGGGGCTATTAAATGTTGAGCGTAGACTAAAACGTCATTATCCTGGCAGATTGTTGTGGCTAGTTGAGAAACTGGAGAAATTTTCGATGTCTAGTATATTATACTCCTTTAGATTAATTCTGGCAAGAAACTCTGAAATGATGGTCTTTGTTTTAATAAAAATTATGTTCTTACTTTGTAACTGCAAATTAACCTCATTAAGGTATCCGACTACTTGCGACAACTTTTTTTTGAAAAAATGGAGATATGGGGGATTTTTTTGTGATTTTTAGATTTATTTGGTATATTTTAAAGAAAGAATTTAAAATTGAAAACAGAAAAAATTTATAGCTTTTTTTTTAAAATGGGAAAAAAACTGGTGAAAATGTATAAAAATTACATAAACGGAGTCCGCTTTGTACAAAGATTTTATGAACTAATTCTCAATTTTCCAATTTTGATGTGTTTTCTTTTGTTGTTCATGTTTGAAATAACCTTCAGGATAAGAGGTATTTTAATTTTTACAAAAACTAGAGCACTTTATATTAGTGACTATATGAAATTGCTTAAAAAATAAAATCATAAAAAAATTCTCAATTTTGAAAAAAAATCGTGATTTTAGGGTAGTTGGATACCTTAAATTTAGTAAATAAATCTATTAAATAGGTTAATTCTGGTTTCCATTTCTCTAAATTTTCTTTTAAAATTTAATCAAATAGAGCAACTCAAATGGTTTAATGGATGATGTTTAATCAAATGGTTTAATGAGAGCAATTATCGTAGACCCTCATTTACACCTCTTAGACTCCCCAAATCATTTTTTCGCTGACGTGGACCCTTTTCAGGTCGCCATAGCCCCCTAGGGGTCGATGTAGATCACTGTGAGAATCACTGGTGTATATCAACGAAAGTTACTTGGAACGAAATATGAAACATTACATAACAGGAACCATTTATAAGGCTAGCTTTGAAAATTGTTAAAGTATTCATTTGAGTTATAAAGAGTACATTTTGAATTTGAAGAATTTTGATTCAAATTAAAAGATATAAGCCTAACATTACTTATTTATGTAAAACAAGAAACATTTCCAGATTTTAAAGGGAAAAATTGTTATGAAGTGTGCGTGCTACTTTCGAAAATTTGGATCAGTGATACTAAACCTGCGGCCCCCGTGCCTTTTTAAGTGGCCCGGTCGTACTCCATCGCTCAGAGAAATTTACTTATTTCAGAGAATTGTACGGGTATTCATATTCGTACGGGTATGAATTGATATTCATTTTCTATTTGGAACGGTTAGTGATAACAGACAACAGTGGAGTAGCGACAATTTTATCGGAGGAACTAATTTTTAACTATCTTTCATATCTTGTAAGCGAAAAATATTCGAAAAAAATAATTCAAGACGATTGGGAGGCCAACTATTCTGAAGTGAAAACAAATATAGATTATTAATTGTTTGATTTGTCTCGAAAGTACTGTATTTAAAAAATACCAATAAACAGGATTCGTTCAATATGACACTTTTCCTCTAAGATCTTCTTTCAAGAGGTGATAAATAGGCTTTCTTGAATAATCCTTGCCACAGCAACAAAAGTGTTTTGTCAGTGGTAATATCACAGGGCAACAAAGACATATATCCTATGAAGTTAGTTACATTATTGGTAATCATTTGAAACCATTTACTGATGCAGAAATTGTGAAGGAGTGTTGCTTAAATACTTCTAATTCAGCGTTAGTGACAATATATATATATATATATATATATATATATATATATATATATATATATATATATATATATATATATATATACAGAGTGTTTTTTTCCAGGTATAGAAGTTTAAGTTGGCATTACTTTCCAAGATGGCGACCGATTTAACAGCTGTCAAGTGATTTATTCTCAGTTTGGTTCGGCAATTCTTCATGAATAGACTCACGCCTGAACAACGCTTTCAAATTGTGCAATTTTATTTAGAAATAATGGTCGATTTTCATAAGCGAATTTTGTTTAGCGATGAAGCGCACTTCTGGTTGAATGGCTACGTCAACAAGAAAACTGCCGCATTTGACCACAAGATGTAGAAACACCGTTACATCAGCTGACTCAATGGGCTGGTGGAATCCTTCTTCAAAAAAACGATGAAGGCCACAACGCTACAGTCAATGGTGATCGGCACCCATGATTACTAACTTTTTCATTCCTGAATTGAACAATCATGATGCCCAGAGCTGTGGTTCCACGCGGCGCAACATGTCAACAACGATTTATTGAAAGACACGTTTGGTGACCGCCTAATTTCTCGTTTTGGACCTATGAATTGGCCTCCAAGATCTTGTGATTTAACACCTCTAGAAATGTATCATTGGTCTATGCGGATCTTGACCATTTGGAAGACAACATTCGCCGTGTTATTGGCGATATTTTGTTTAGCGCCATCATATTTAAAATGAAGCGCACTTATCTTTCGAATAAAAAAAAATTCATGTTGAATAATACATCGTTGTTTTTTGCAATTAAAGTTCTACGTCAACAAAAGACAAAAACATTAAACAAAAAATTAATTAAAAAGGTAGAAAGTTTTTACAGATAAGATTGACGATGTTTTCTTTGCATAACGCCTTCGCGCACCTCTCGTGAAGCTAGTTCATCCACAAGTGCGCCTGCGCGCGAAGACTGTAACACCGTTACATCCAGAAAAACTGACTGGAACAGACAAGGGACTATACGGAGATGTTGAATTAGACGCTTTATGGGCTGGTTTCATAGGAATCCTTTTCAACAAGTTGATCTTCAAAACGATGAAAACGGCCACAACGCTAAAAAATTTTTCAGTCAATGGTGATCGGTAAATACACCCATGATTACTAACTTTTTCATTCCTGAATTGAACAATCATGATGTCCAACTAGAGAG
Organism: Trichonephila clavipes; assembly: GCA_019973935.1. Lineage (NCBI taxonomy): Eukaryota > Metazoa > Arthropoda > Arachnida > Araneae > Nephilidae > Trichonephila > Trichonephila clavipes. The sequence goes on along the minus strand of BMAU01003674.1, from coordinate 44,449 downwards.
CATTCTAGTGGTTAACCAACAAGACGGCGCAACATGTCACACAGCTCGTGCCACATGTATCGATTTATTGAAAGACACGTTTGGTGACCGGAAGGTGTTTGACCCCCAATTAGTGAGGAATTTAAAACTGGGATCTTTCAATCAATGTTGTTTTCCACAAAAATGCTTTACGTATGAAAATTTACGCATTCTTTCGCTATGAATTGGCCTCCAAGATCTTGTGATTTAACACCTCTAGACTATTTTTTATTTTCTGTGGGGCTATGTAAAGTCATTTTTAAAGGGGTCTATGTAACGGAATTTCGGATAAGCCACAAACGCTTGACCATTTGCGAAGACAACATTTAAACGCCGTGTTATTGGCGATATACGCCACAAATGTTAAAGCTCTTTAACGAAAAAAAAGCCGTCGAAAATTGTCACGACAGACCGTCCAGATTGAGCTACATCCGAGCAGCCGTAGTCCTATGCCAGAAATCATATTTAAAATGTAATGCCACAAGATTATCTTTCGAATAAAAAAAATTCATGTCAATCGAATAATACATCGTTGTTTTTCATTGCAATTTAAAGTTCTATACGGCCGATAATTTGTGGGAGAAAAACACCCTTTATATATATATATAAAGGGTGCCTATATATAAAGGGTTTTAAGGGTAATGTTTTATAAGGGTTTATGTTTTTAATTATATATAAAAATAATAATTAAAAAAAGCAAAACAGGAGTTATAATGTTTTGACCAATTTTCTATATTTTAAATTTCCAATGTTATCTTTTGTCTTACGGCATTTCTCCCTCCCCTCCCCCCATTTATGCTCATGCTGTGGCCCGCGTGAAATAACTAACATATGTATCCGGCCCTGCAGAAAAAAAGGTTGAGTACCCCTGATTTAGAAGTTTCACCCGGAACTTAAAACGGAGAAATTTTTAAAATATTTATCAGAGAGCTATTTCTTTCTACCTCTAGAAATGTCAAGAAAAAAATGTTTGTGGACAAATATGGGAAGGGTATGTCTTACAAATGCTATATACAAAAGACTTAATTTGTCCAAATTTTTTTTATCTTTTTTTTTATCTCATTAAAGCATTAAATTAAGTAATCCATCTTTCAATGAGATTAAATTTATTCAACTGAAGATACGAATTTTAATTCATTCATTGTATTTATTTACGAAATTGATATATGTTGACTGCATTAATTTAATTTAATTTAATTAATTTTGTTTATTAACAAAATTACTATGTGTGTTGACGGCATATGTCAAATTTTATTTCAACACATTCAAATTTTTAAGAAAACTTTTTTTTCACAATTAAATCCTTTTACGTAAAACCTCACAAAAACTGCAGTTTTTGCCTTTTTATAGTTTTACGTAAGAAAAAATACAGAAATTAAAGGTAGAACTAAGCTATCCTTTCTTATGGGAAGCAAAAAAAAAAAAAACCCTAAAATATTTTTTAAAACAACAAGTAATATTAAAAAAAACATGTCGATTCCTTCTTAGGTAAACAAGGAAAAAATTTATTTTACTTACTTTTTATTAAATATTTACAAATAATGTAAGTATTTATATACATATGACATAATCACAATATTAAGTAACAAAAATTTCTTTAATTTTTCTTTCACATATTTCATTTTCCATTTTGTTCCCTCTTTGATTCAGACTAGAACCCAGAATGAAATAAGAATCTGAAAAAGAAAAAAATTTTCAACCGATCTACACCCTTCCCCACTGACGATATTTATTCCTAAATTTATATTCCGCTAAACATCTTAAAATAAGAGAAAATTTTTTCTCCCATATAAAAATAAAGTTAAGTAATTAAATTTCATTAATGAATTATTGATTGAAAAAACTGTATTAACATCAAAGATCGTCCACTACAAGTTTAAAGAAATGTATTTGAACTTAAGTGAATGAATACAAAGTATTTTATCAACGATTGAAAATTTGAACAAGATATATAAATATATATAGAGAGAGAGTGTGAACTAAAGTAGGAATTGAAAAAAAAGGCGAGAAACAAACATTAAAGATATTTTCTTTTATTTCATATCTATTACTTTTATGAGAGAATAGTTTTGCTTTTTCTTATCTGTCATTTATTTAATTGCATTAGCGTGTTTGGAATTCGTAATGGAACTTGTTTCATGTGTATTTCAAAACTTTCCTCATTCAACCCTAGTTTAATTGTCCCTGGCTGTATATTAATTCTGTAATTAATTTTTTTTCTGAAAATTCTTTGTTCAGAACATACATTTCCTCAAGAACATAACTATTTTACTGAAATATATAAAACACACATAGTTAAAACATCCATTATAAGAATCAATTTACAAAAATCCAATTTCTACTGAATTGATACTCGTGTCTCTTCTCCGACATTAATGTTTATAATTACAAGATCAATAATAAATCTAAAAATATATTTAATTACGTGGCTTTCTATCTTAAATAAGAAAAAAGAGCAACTTCCCTTTGTGTATCCCCTCCCCTATTTTCCTCCCGTGTTTTGCAATAGACATTTCAGAGAAAAGTTTTTGCATATTTAAATTGCTTCAGAATTAATGCTTATAGTGACATCAAGTCAACAGTTTTCATTTAAATTATTTTTTCTCTTAATAAATTGTAAAGAATTTAAAATCAAAGACCCTTTTATTTTATGAATACCTCCAGGGTTATTTCTTGACATCTATAAAAAACACGAAGGAAAGGTACAATTAATTTTTCTTTGTTCTTTAGAGAAATCTTATAAGCACGAGTGTGTTTGATTAATTTTGCCGTAAGAGTAATTATATATTAATTATTCTATAAAAATGACATAACGGATTTCAGGCTTATACCAGCCATTTTTAATTCTTGAATATTAGTACTGAGGAATTTCCGCTTGCTGCTGCTCATCAAATTTAGTTGTTTTTGTCTTTCAATCTATAGACAGTTCAAGTCTTAGGGACGGATTTAGGTTTAGGCCCTCGAGGCCCGGGCTTAAGGCGGCAAACTTTTAGGGGCGCAAAGATTTGAAATTGATTTTGTTTTTTATCACCGAATTTTAATACTTCTTTTCTAGGCATTGACAACGTGGTACAATTATTTTTTGAAATAAAAGAAAGATGAAAAAGAGAAAGAAAGACACAGACAGAGAGAGGGAAGAAGGAAGAGAGAGAGACAGACGGAGAGAAAGAGAGAGGGGAGGAAGACAGAGAGGAATAAAGAGGAAAGAGAGCAAGACGGAGAAAAAGAAAGGAGAGAGAGGGGGGAAGGAAGAGTGAGAAAGAAAAAGAAAAACAAGAGAAAAAGACAGAGAGAGAAAGAGAGAGGGAAGAAGAGATAAAGAAAGAAAGAAGATGGAGAGAAAGAGAGAGAGGGAGGAAGAGAGATGAAAGAAAGAGAGCAAAACGGATAGAAAGGGAGAGAGAGAAAAGAGAAAAAAGAAAAAGACAGAGAGAAAGAGAGAGGGAAGAAGAGATAAAGAAAGAAGGCAAGATGGAGAGAGAGAGAGGGAGTAAGAGAGAAAGACAGATAGAAAGAGAGCGAGGAAGAAAAAGAGAGAGAGGAAGAAAAAGAGAGAGAGGAAGAAAAAGAGAGAGAGAAAGAAAGAGGAAAGAGAGAGAGAGAGAGAAGAGAAAAAGGAAAGAGAGAGGAAAGAGAGAAGAAAGAGTGAAAGAGGAGAGAGAAAGATGAAAAAGAGAGAAAGAGGAGAGAAAAAGATGAAAAAGAGAGAAAGAAAGAGAGAGAGAGAGAGGGGAAGAAAAAGGAAAAAGAGAGATATAAAGAGAGAAAGAGGAAAGAGATAGAGGAACAGAGAGAAAAAGAGGAAAAAGAGAGAGACAAAGAGAAAAAGAGAGAGAAGAGAAAACAAAAAGAAAGAGGAAAGAGAGAGAAAAATAGACAGGAAGAGAGAGAAGAATGTAACAACCAAACTCTCTTCGAATTCTTTCGAGAGTTCAAGGATTTAATTTGATGAGGAAAGATAAAGCTTTAGGTTAAGATGATAAAAAATTGAGACATGTAAATATAACACAAATTCTTTGGAGAATCTCTGTTCATTTTATTAAAGCTATTAAATATTTATCGTAATTTTTAATATTCAGTCATTTTGCATTATATTTAATGCAAATTAGACGAGACAAAAAAATGTGAAAATTCTTAACTTCAAGAGAAAGCGAAGAATTATCAGAAAAATACGAATTGATGTATTCTGATTTTTTATCAAGAGATACATCACAATTTTTTAGCACTTAAACTTCCCGTTATTGAAAAAAGGAATGGATATATCTTTCAAAAGCTTCTGAAATAAGAAAATAAAGGGCAAAAAACCGAGATGGAGAAATCTTCTTTCGTAATTATATAAGGTAAATATTTACGAATATTTTAATGTGATAAAGTTGTTTTATAAAGTGATATTTTCAGTAATAGATTATTATATGCATTTTATTGATGAAGTTATCACAGCTTATTTTTAATTTTACCGTTTTATCAACACATTTTTTCTCAGTAAATCGTTGAATTTAGAATATATATGTAAATTTTTTTCATCTCCTTCAAAAAAACATCGATTATTTTTACGATGTTTTTCTTTGAATTTTTTTCATGTATAATGCAATATTTTTCAAACTTTAACAGCTGAAAAGACTTTTGACATGATTGAAAGTATTAAAAGTTTTTTTTTTCTGAAGTCACTCATTTAAAGTACCTTACCTTATTTTCATAAGCTAATATCTCGTTTCCAAAGAAATGGAGTGAAATTAGAAGGCACGCTATCAATTCATTTCATTTTATTTACTAAGGTTATTTTTCAATTTTGCTTGGAAATGAAATCCATACTAAAAACATTTCTCCGATGGAAAATTGCTTTTGCATCCACGATTCCCTCTACTTCCAGAATTCACATCTTACTTCAATATTTATCTTTGACAAAACTTTTAAAATTTTCTCCTCTATACAAAAAGCTTTATATTTTTATCTGATAAATTAAACAAAAAAACATAAAAATATCCCCTTTGCATTAAACGGAAGCGTAGCATGTTTGCTGAATGTTTAGATTCTAAGAGCTATTGACTGTATAATGATACAAGTCACGAAACTGAACGCGAAATTTTGTTGACATTGAACCTTTTTCAATGGGCTCAATTCATGACGTCACATGATAAAGACAAACACGTGTACTCCATTGAATTCAAAACAAACATTAAACTAATTGTACCTGTTGTTCTATTTGTAAAGCTCAGATAAAATTTCAAATTTCATATTTGGGTAAAGATGCTTAAATGTTAGGGAAAAAAATTCTTCTAAAAGACTTTTTTAAATTAACAAAAAAATGTCATATTTTATGTTTATACTTTTAAATAAAATGCGTTTTGTATACATATGTACGTTTTAAGAGAAAATTTCTGCGAAGTGTGTGCAAAATTTGGCAACACCGGAGCGCGTGAACTGATTAGCTGGAAACACTAGTTAGTTTTTTATCGTGTGACTATGACGTCGCATGAGTTTTTGAATTGATTGACTAGAATCATGTGGGAAAGCTTTTCACTACCATGTGACTATGACGTCACATGAACTGAGCCTATTTGGAAGTGTTTATCATTTGAGATATTTGCTCTAATATAAAGGGATAACCTTATAAATTGCTATAAAGTTGAAATATATCAATTGGCTATATTTATGTTGGCTTCGACTAATAAACTGACAGTACAAAATATTCAGACTACAGAAAAACCTTTTTATATATAATATCCAAATAGTATAATGAAAGTAATATATTCTATTCCATGCTGTTATTACAATGGAAACATTTGATACACCAAGCAATATGACAAACTTTTGATTTTACAGCTCTATCTCGAAATTATCATTTTAAAATTAATTCCTCAAATATCCATCTGTACTTGTTTAGAACTGCCATTTCATTAAATTTTGCTTCCAGCTATTCCAACCATCTTGAGTTGATAGCAATTCTTTCTCCCCCAAGTTGAAGATAAGAATGTCAGGAGAAAAAACATTTAACAATGACGTGACAGAGAAACTATTTTGGTGCAAGCTCACTCGTGAGGTTGGTGGATGAGGAAGAGAGGTGGGAGAGCCCTAAATCCCCCAGGGTCTTCTAACTCAAAATTGTGGGTGGAACCGAGCCAAATCGTTCTGTCACCTGCATGGTGTTTAAAGCTACAGCTAATGACAGACGTACAAGCCCCTTGCCCGGATGAATTTTGTAGGCCTCGATCGTATGTTACTGTCGATCGGGTGGGATAAATAACAAGAACTGTTTTAGTTCGTGTATGTAATGGCAATATTAGAAAATAGGAATCCTTTTCAAGATCAAAAGCTGTAGTAAATTATTTTGAAGTTGTTCATACTGAATGTGGGTATAAGGGCATTCATCAAAATTTTTGTAACATATTTACATTTTATATGAAGAAAACACCACATCAGGATTTTTTTTCTCTGAATACACAGCAAGGAAATGAACATATATGCATACACATTTATATAAGATTTTTCAGAACAACATTATCCCAAATTATTTAAAATTGAATCCCATTTAAGGTATCCGACTACGTTCGGAACAATGATTTTAAAAAGCGCATAAATGGATAATTTTCACGATATATAGTATCACTTAGATCAGAATATATGTATAAAATTATTTTAAGGACATTTTGACAAAAAAATTATTTAAATTCAATATTATCGCAAAAAAATAACTTAGAATAACTTTTTTTCAAAATCTTCGCCATTTATAAAAAGTGCTTTTAAAATAATAATATCTTGCTTATATAAAGTAACTAGCCGTTACCCACCCGCTTCACTGGGTATTTCACGATGTTGTTTATATGTATACTGTTTACATATATAATAATTATTGATATCTAGCATTAAGAATTCGATTGTATTGAAAAATATATTTATAGCTGTTACACTCTCGCCCCTTGATATAAAAAGAACATAAATTATAATATCTAATTTCTATTTATATCTTAAATAGAAGGAGAAAGATTTTCTTCGCTCACTTAACCTAATAATCAAGTGGATTTCCACCAAAACAACTTTCAGTGGATCTCTACTCCATAATATAAACATGCGTGCTAAATTTCAAGTCTAAATCTAACAGAGCAAAAACGGAATTTTTATCATCAATACCTCGTTGAGAGCACTCTTAGCGGATTCCAATTCAACAAAAAAGAAGCATGCAAACCAAATTTTATTATTGCAGTCTTAGCAGTTCGAAAACGGGAATTTTGTCTATCAATACGCCCCAATAACTCTCCCCGCTTCCCCCTGGAGTTTATTACCGTAAAATCCATTCTTAGTGGATCTATATTCAACTATATATATAAAGAAAAGTGCTCAACAAATTTCAAGTAAATGAGTTAAATTCAAAAACAGGAATATTTCTATAACACGCTTTAATTCCTCACAACCCTACTCCTTTGGGGGTCGGTTTTCACAAAAATCTTTGTAAAAGGAACTTTATTCCATGAACAGAACATACCTTCTAATTTTCAAGCAGGTGTTTCTATTAGTTGAAAAGCGGAAATATTTATCTATTACGCCCTTAATCCCCCCTCAGTGACCTTTGGGGATCAATTTTCTCAAAACTATTTTGTAGCGGATCTCTACACTATGAAAGGAATCCGCTTATATATATATATATATATATATATATATATATATATATATATATATATATATATATACCAATATGTACGTCTAATAGATTAAAAGTGGAAATAATTATCTATAACGCCCCTTAACGCAACGACACTTAGGAAACCATATTCACAAACCCATCTTACGGCAGATCTCTACCGGAATCTGCTTACTACCTAATAGTTTAAGACTGTACGTCTAATAGATTAAAAAACCCATGGAAATAATTATCTATAACGCCCCCTTAACGCAACGCCACTTAGGAAACCATATTCACAAAACCCATCTTACGGCAGATCTCTACTCAGTGAATGGAATCAGCTTACTTAATTTCAAGATTTTACGTCTAATAGTTTAAAAAAGGAGTTAATTGCCTATAACGCCCTTAATTCTCCACAAGGCCACTTGGGGTCGATTTTGACAAAACCCATTCTATAGGGGATATGTACTCTATGAAAGGAATCCGCTTACTAAATTTCAAGACTGTACGTCTAATAGTTTAGAAATGGAAATAATTATGTATAACGCCCCTTAAGCCCTCGCAACGCCACTTAGGAAACGATTTTCGCAAAACCCATCTTACAACAGATCGAATGGAATCAGCTCTACTCAATAAATGGAATCAGCTTACTTTTCAATTGTACGAGATTTTACGTCTAATAGTTTAAAAAAATAATTATGTATTTAATTGCCTCTATAACGCCACTTAATTTTCGAGATTTTACGTCTACAACGCCACTTGCCACTTGAGAGTCGATTTTCACAAAACCCATTCTGTAGGGAATCTGTACTATATGAAAGGAAACCGCTTACCAAATTTCAAGACTGTACGTCTAATAGGTTAAAAATGGAAATAATTATGTATAACGCCCCTTAAGTGACACTGTGTGGGAGGTCGATTTTCGTAAAAATCATTATGTAGGGAATCTCTAATTTATGAAAGAAATCTGTGTACCAAGTTTCGCGACTGTACATCTAATAGTTTAGTAATGGAAATAATTATCTATAACTCCCCTTAAACCCCCGTAACGCCCTTTGGGGTTCGAACTTTGCAAAATCCGTTCTTAGCTGACGTCTACTCCATGAAGGGAACCTACCTACCAAATTTCAAGTCTGTAGGTTTAGTAGTTCCGGAGATATCGTGATTAGTCAGTGTGTCAGTGAGTCTGTCAGTAAGTGAGTGAGTCGCTTTTCTCCTTTATATGTATAGATAAGACTTCTCCAGAGAGTCTGAACTATTTTTCTTTTGTTGAAAAATTCACATTATTTTCAAAGTTACAACCAATCGAAATAATTATCGGCGTTTTTTTCTTAAAATTTCTCCCCACTGTTGTCGTAAAACATGGATAAACCCACTTCTAAGTTATATATTTCAAGAATTCCAGTTGAGCCTCTGTACAGAGGTCTGAGCTATATACATTCAAAATATTGTTGTAGTAGAAGCATTTTTCACAAAAGAGGAGAATATTTTGAAAATTTGTCATTCTATGTTCATTTTTCGTCAAAATATTGTACTTAAATAAGTTTTTATTGTAATACTATTCTTAAAACAATTTTATACACATTTTCTAATCTAAGTGACACTAAACATCATAAATAGCATCCATTTATACGCTTTTGCAAAAGCTCGGTTCCGAACGTAGTCGAATACCTTAAATAAAGCGAGCATTTTTTCATAAAAACTTTTAAAAATCGGAATTGAGATATTTTATTATAAAATAGAACTATATATATATATATATATATATATATATATATATATATATAGTTTTAATAGTTTATATATATATATACTTCATATAGTTTTAATAGTTTAGTACCATTCGCATAAAACATTTACCCTCGTTGGGGCTTGTATTTGAAATAACCCATATTATTTTTAATAACATGGGTTAATGTAATATTCTTACAGAAAATTAGGGTAGGTAATATTTAAATTTATATTTTAAAGCATTAAATTAATTTCCACATAAATTAATATTGAATTTTCCTCTTGCGAAGCACTAACGCTAAAATTAGGCTTAAGAATTCTGAATGTAGCGGTAAAGTAAATTGAAATGAAATGCAAATGTTTTGAATTAGGAACATATTGAATAAATGTAAGCACAAAAATTAAAAATTATTGGAAATTGAATCTTAAAAAAACAAATTATTCCAAATGAAGTTTAACAAAACGCACATATTTAATTTCGAATCTAACATCAAAACTCGAGCTTATCGTTTAGAGACTTCAGGGCGTGTTTTTTTTTTTGTTGTTACCTAGTCTTTTGATTGATATATTCAAGCCAAATGCCCTCCAGTAACTGAATAGCACGATGGTAATGTTCACTAAATTACTGGCTGATATATTTTTAAAAGCTCTATGAGGCACGATATTTATCTATCACTCTAAATTTGCCACAGTTGGTCACCTCCCAGTTTTACATGCCTTACAAGGCAACCTTTTTTTTTCATTGTTTGGATGCAATTCCTTCCATTTTTTTTAGGAAAAAGATTCCGGCAAAATGACAGACGGCGCAAAATAATGATACGTTCCTTCAACGGTGTAGCTGGAGACAGAAAAAACGTGAGTATGATTTGGCGATTTTGGCGAGAATGCGATATAACAATTTTCAGTTTTTGTCTATGCAAAAATCGATGAAAATAACCCTCCAATGTGAAAGGGCTTTCTTAATATGTACACGAAAGAATAATTCCTTTTGGATCTGAAAAATCAAGGAAATAATATTGATTTTTAAATCCTTTGAATGAATAATATTTTTGAAACAAATTTGGAAGCTATATTGCAAATTAATACATCAATATTTTTAATAGTGCATACAGAAATACTTATGCAATTTTATTTGTTCTTTAGGAAAAAATTAAATATCATCCTATAGTTTAAAAAAGAGATACATTTAATTCCGCACTTGCTGTATGTTCTACACCATTTTTTTTTTAGTTTCTATTTTTGGGGGATTTTTTTTCCTCCTCTAATAATTATTGTGCTTAACTAATTCAACTCAAAAATCTAGTTCATTATGACTTAACTATTTTTAAAAATTTAGTTATATGTTTGAAAAATAATATCAAGGTATCCCCCGAGAGAGAATGGGCTTGGAACCAGAAATTTGAAAAATTTAATAAATGAATAATTATTTCGATATGTAGTGTCATCTGAATTAGAATTTACATTCGAATTTTTTTTAAGAATATTATTACAATAAAAATGTAAGCAAATGAAGACAGAATCGTGCGCTATTTTCAAAACATTTTAGCTGTAGCAATCAATTACCGTACAGTTCAGTGTGAAGAATGTATTTCTTGCTCCGAAATTTCCAACGTATTAGAAAATAATATATTGAAAAAATAAAATTCATTCAAAGGAAAAATACTCATTTAAAGGGACTTGGTACCCCAAAAATGAACGGCCTATCGTTTTTTTAAATTTTTATTTAATCTTATTCTTTTCATTACTATCTTTCGATTAATCACCTGTGCACATGGGTAAGTTTGAAGTTGAATGAAACTTCATTTGAAAATAAATGAGGCCATTCGGTCACGCCCCCTTTTTAGAAAAAAAAGCGTAATGATAAAAAAAATCTATTTTATAAAGAGAAAAAATAACTATAAAAATAATGTGTAATATATACAGCAGAATGTTATTGAGGCAATAAAATTAATGTAATTTTTTTTCTTAGTGAAATGTATGCATGAAAAATTTTTGAATTACGGCATTTTATAATAATAATTTCATAATTTCAGTTCTTATTCCTGATATGTTTTTCATACAAATGTAATGCTTTAATACTATGTGAGTGAGTGAGTGAAGATTAACGTCGCACTGTTCAGCTGCACGAGGGCTTTTGGCGACGGACCACGTAATTTTGAACCATGGTCAAGTGACGTGGACGACACCTGAGCTGGCACCCCCTCTCCTAACTACCACACCACACCAACGGGAGGACGTTTCAGCTCTCGACAGATTTAGCGTGCATCGCTGCCCTACACGGCGGGTCTTTAGTGGTACTGGGCTCGAACTCGTGACAAAGCCAGCCACGATCCGATGCCCATACCACTCGGCTACCGCGGCCACTTAATACTATATGAAGAAAAAAACTAAAATTTCTGCCGTGTGACCGAAAAAAAATTTTTTTAAACACTTTTCTTGAATTTTGTAGTACAATTAATGCTCTCTAAAAATTATCATTTATAAAAATGTATGGGTTGAAAAAATACGAAAATGCAATTATTTTACAGAAAAATATATAATTAATATCTTAAAGAGGCATTTTATAAGTTTATTTAAGCTTATTATAATTATTTTTTCGGAATTATATACATTAAAGTGGTTTTTCTCAGTTTGTGTTTTTCGAAACATTAGTGCATTCAAAAATGCTACTCCTTCCACAACTATTTACTAATCACTTCTATTTTTTTCCTGCGTGTTATATATAAAGCATGCAACAAAATTAGGCATCCATTTTACACTAACAATAAGCTGAATACTTTTTTTAAAAAAATTAAGATGCAAGAGATGTTGGCTGTTTCGTTGATTTTTAGCATGCATATCAACATTTTATTTTTTTCCCTCAAAAACGAATTAAGTTATTGTAAAATCGATCACTAAAGTTGTTTAGAACATCCATAAGAATATTACAAAAAAATTTCAGGTAAAAAAAATGAATAATTATAAAAGGAATAGAATTTTAAAATGTTCCGAATTTTCTTCAAAAAATTTAAATTTTTAAAATTGTGTGAATAATATGTGAAAATTTTTTATCTCGTGTCATTTTCTTGAATAGTTACATTATATAAAATGGTAAAATATAATTTTTAAATACATAAAGAAAGTTATTCAAAGAGAACCAAGTCCTCTTAAATAAATAATTACCATAAAATCCTGCGTATAGCACGCACCTATACTTTAGAGATGCAATGTTTAATTTTTAGGTATGTTTTCCGTATGACGCGCACACTCTTTTTTAGGAAAAAATCTGAAATGTTAGTATACAAGGCTCTCATATTTTGAAGTCGAGGTATTGTCGTAGATTTTTGAAAAAATAGCATACTTCTATATAGAACTACAACTCTTCTACAAGGGCGTAGCTACCCTCAGATAAACCGTAGAAATGATATGCAGTCCCCAAGCTACAGTGTAACTACAGTTCCACTAACAGGGCGTGAGTGAGTGAATATTAACATCGCACTATTCAGCTACACGAGGGCTATATCTAAAAAAGGGCCCCGAAAGAATTTTTATACAGGATCTTCTTAGATCTTAGAGAGCACTTTTAGTTCATAAGGCATGTCATTTCTTAAGGTATCCGACTACTTGCGACACCTTTTTTTTTGAAAAAATGAAAATATGAGGATTTTTTTGCGATTTTTAGATTTATTTAGTATATTTTAAGGAAAAAATCTTAAAATTGAAAGCAGAAAAAAAATTTATTATTATTAAAATGGGAAAAAACTGGTAAAAATGTACAAAAAATTACATAAACGGGGCCCGCTCTGTACAAATTTTTTTTGAGAAAATTCTCAATTTTGATGTGTTACTTTATTATTCGTGTTTGAAATGACCTTCAGGATAAGAGATATTTCAATTTTTACAAAACCTAGAGCACTTTATCTTAGTGATTATACGAAATTGCTTAAAAAGAAAGTGATTATATCCACGTAAAGGACTGTAAATTTTAAAATAAAGCAGCGATTGATAAATCTGAAGATCAAAACACTTCTACTGTTATACATAACATACTCAAAAAATTTCAGCAAATTATTTTCAAAACTTTTTGAGCAGTCGCTGTCCCCGTTTAAACTTTTCGCAAAAAACACATTTCGAGTAAAACGCATTTTAATGTTTGTCATCTTCTGTAAAGTTATGGCATCTGCTTTTACTAAAACACTTGTAATTTTTGTTCTAGTGAATGGAAAATAAAAAACTTGGTATTTTTATTGAGCTTATACGATGGCCTATAAAATAAAATCATAAACAAAATTTGTCAATTTTTGAAAAAAATCATGATTTTAGGGTAGTCGGATACTACCTTAAGCAAACAGTTTATCGATATGTGTAGAGGTCTAACTTTTTTTTTATGCTCATCTTTTTTTTTTATTTTAGAATCTATCATTTTTATATCCGGTTATATCCGGTTTATTACGCACACCCTTAAATTTCGATCTTACTTTTTGACTTACAGGTGCGCATTATTCGCCGGGTTTTTCTGTGAAAGGTACGTAAGTGTAATTAGTGTATTTTTCTTTGAATTAATAGAATATTTCATAGATGCACGTTGTAATTTTTGAAACTTTTCGTCCTCCTTTTCCTTGTAAGAAATTGGTCGGCTATACGCTGTTTCAAAGTCATAGTCCCAAACCCAATCCGATACCTTAATGCGAAAATAATTTCTAGTGCAATATGTCATTGAATATTCTTCCCTCTACAATCGCATTGGACACATTAAGCATTACACTGGGCTCCAAAACTTCTAAGCTAAAATTAAAAAGAAATCAAAAGGGGAAGGAAGAGAGAGAGAGAGAACTGATGAACAAAGAAAAGTAAAGAAAAAAGGAGGAGGGGGAGATTTCGGAAAATAATCGCCATTGTGGTGAGAAGGTGTAGATTCGAAACCCAAGAGCAGTCAGAAGCGGAAAACGAGTAAATAGCTCAAATAAGCGAAAATAATCTAACACTCCTCCCCCGCCCCCTTCTGTTTTCAGACTCTCGTCTGCGCACTGTCTCGTTTCGTAACCTACCATTCTACGAAGTGATATGTTTACTTAAAAATCGATTTGGCGACTTCGGATGTAAGGATTCAGTTTTCTTTGGCGGTTTGTGAATATTCTCTTGGTTTCTCAGGCCCAAATAATTTAAAGTAAATTGTTCATATAATACAGTGAGTTCGTTACCGTTTATACGGCTTTGTTATTCTATTTAGACTAATAAAGAAATAATAGATTCGATTAAACGTTCGAGTGAGAAGCCCGATTGGTGTTAAGTAATCGAACTTCTTAGTGCTTCAGTTTTAGCGCCATCAGAATCTACAGAAATTCTCAGATTTGTTTCATTTCCTGAAAAAAGAACACTTATCTGGGTTCTCCGAATTTATTTTAGAAGTTATGCTTTGTTCAAGAGAAAGTGTCAGTTGAAAATGTATAAACTGGATTAAATTTTTTTTAGAACTAATTTAATATTTTTTTTTTTTTGTACATTCGATTTAGAATAAAAGTGAAAGAGAGTTCGTGATTGAAAAATAAAATTCATTTTACATTAGAGCTGATGCAAATTGAATAGTCAAAGCTTAAGTAAATGTGATAGTATTTTGTGGTTCTTTTATCTAGTGATAAAAGTTATTTTGTAATTCAGTTATACGGACATTTTTATTTTTTAGAAAGGTTGTTATAATGGGATTATTTTCAGGAAATTAGTGTTACATTTTGTTTGAGATAAGTCTTATGCCATTATAATACTTCTGAAAATATAACGTTTGTCTTTTATTAAAAATTAATTATCAAATTAATTGTGTGTTATCAAATTATAAATCTTTTAATTTGCTGTAATTTCAGCAAAAACATTATTCTTACTATTAGAAAAAATTTTCAAATAAGTTCAAACGATTTTTTTCTTTGAATAGTTTTGAAAAGAACAAGAAAAACAAAAGTTGCCATGTTCAAAATACGAAAAACTAGAGTTCACACCTGTGTGTATTCAAATGGTGATTTGAGTGAAGTTACAGTGATTTAGTTTCTAACGTACACACGCACTATTCCTAAAAATTTTACAACCGCAATTTGTACTTGTTATTCGGATAAGAAATATTCATGTTTCAATTATTCCTTCAAAAAATAAAGTGTTCAATTTGTAGAATGAAGGAATATCCTTCTAAAGGAATAAAACATGAGTTATAATGAACTATAGTTATCGTATTTGGTAAGAATTAAAATAAAAAATATCGAAGTAGAGCACCTATCAATCTTTGCGCTACAATTATATCATCAGTGTTCAAATTAATGTTATATAAATATGTGCTTCTACCTCTCATGAATTTTTAACAAACTTGCCGTTACTTAAAAATCGATTTGGCGGTTTTAGATGTAAGGATTCAGTTTTCTCTTTTTGGCGGTTTGTGAATATTCTCTTAGTTTCTTAGGCCCTAACAATTTAAAGTAAATTGTTCATATAATACAGTGTAGTTCGTTACCGTTTATACGGCTTCACGGAACCTTTGTCATTCTATTTAGACCAATAAATCCATTAAACGCTCGAGTGAGAAGCCCAAATGGTGTAATCGAACTTCTTAGTGCTTCGTTTTAAGCGCCATGAGAATCTACGGAAATTCTCGGATTTGTTTCATTTCCTGAAAAAGGAACACTTATCTGGGTTCTCCGAATTTATTTTAGAAGTTACGCTTTGTTCAAGAGAAAGTGTCAATTTATATAATAAGTGAAAGGGAAAATTTATAAACAGGGTTAAATTTTTTTAGAAATAATTGATCATTTTTGTTATTGTAAATGTGATTTTAAATAAAAATAAAACCATGGGGAAAAATAGTTCGGGATAGAAAAATAAAATTTATTCTACGTTAGAACTGAGGAAAATTGAATCATTAAAGCTTAAGTAAATTTTATAGTATTTTGCGGTTTCTTTTAAAAATTGATTTAGTGGTAAAAGTTATTTTTTGTTATTTACTTATGCACACATTCTTGTGTTTTTTAAAAAATTGTTATAATATGCTTGTTTTCAGAAAATTCGTGTTATATTTTGTTTGAGATCGGTCCGCGGATCAAATGGTGCCGGGCCGCCTAAAGAACTTAAAGCTATTGCCATTTTATTTAAAGCGGTGCATTTCTCTCGGATTTGCGCAACTTTCCACGGAAATCACTTTATATTCCATGTTAAATCACTTTTATTCATTTTTGGTGTAACTATATTTTATTCTGAAGGCATATTTAAATGCAACTAAATTAAAATTGTTAAATCAAAACAATCTAAAATATAAACAATAAACGTGTCCCACCCTCAGAGGGCCGCGGTAAAATTATCAAACGTTGACCGGTCCGCAGCGATAAAAAGGTTACGGAGCACTGTTCTTGGGGGCCCAAAACCTGACTGAAATCATGTATGTATCTGTGCTTCGGGCCCCAAACCTGATTTTATGGGGGGACCTAGAATTCTTCGTTAGGTCTCTGATTGTAATACTTCTGAAAACCTATCGCTGGTAATTTATTAAAAACTAATAATCAAATTAATTTTGTGTAATTAAATTATAAATCTTACAATTTGCTGTAATTTCAGCTCTTAACATTATTCTTAATATTACAAATTTTTTTCAGCTGAAGTTAAAGCGATTTTTTTTTTTCGCTGAATAGTTTTGAAAAGAATAATTGCGCCTTTTTGAGAATACGGAAAATTAGAATTCATCTGTGTGTATTCGAATGGTGATTTAAGTTAAGTTTTATGATGATTTATTTTCTACCTATACTCTCTCTATTCCTAAAACTTTTACAATCGCAATTTGCCCTTTTTATTTCTATAAAAGATATTCATGCTCTCCAATTATTCCTACAAAATATAAATTATTTAATTTGTGAACTGAAGGAATATCCTTTTGATGGAAATAAGACATGAGATAATGAACTATAGTTATCGTATTTTGGTAAGAAATAAATAAAAAATATCGAAACAGAACACCTATCAATCTTTGCACTACAATTATATCATCAGTGTTTATATTAATGATATATACATTTATGCTTCTAAATCAGGGGTGCCCAACCCAAATCGGTTGGCGGGCCAAGTAAAAATTTACTAAACTGAGGTGGGCCGCACATATCAAAATAAAACAAATTATTCAAAATATTTTATATTATCGTACACAACATTCAAAATATTTTATTACCTTACAATTAATGTGACACTTGTTTTTGTATTTTATTTGAGATAAATATATAATATATATAGAAATTTATTCAATAATTATTGATATGATCAAAAAACAGCAAGTTTACCTTGAACTGGATCCCAATCACAACAAAGTTGAAAGTCGACCGATTGCACTTGTTGGTGGAAGAATAGCTCTTAACCTACAAGGTTCTTATCTACAGTAGATTTATGCTGCCATCTGATGTTACGTAATATAACAATTATGTGCGTAACATCTTCACATTTTATACTTGTGTTACAGTATGTCTGCATAAAATTGATTTAGATTTTCAAAATTTTTATTTCAAATGCAGAAAGGCAATTAAGCAAAGAAGAACAGCATTGTAATTATTACACTGTTTGACAAAAGTTTTTTTTCTGCTCAATAGCCAAATGTTTAGTTTCTTATTGTACGATATTAATTATTGTGCACCGGGATTAAAATATATCATAAAATGAAAAAGTTACATAATTTCAGAAGGTTAAAATATTAAACATTTTTATTCTGCTGCCGTAATTATCTTACATTTATTTCTACTAGCTGATATTACAGTTCTGAGGCAACTCATTAAATCCATCATCGGATTCTTTCATTGCCGAATAAAACAAGAAAAAGACTACTAATCTGAACTTAAAAATATAGACATAAATTATTTCTCTGAGAAATAGAATTAAATACAACACTCACTCTCAACGAAGTTCTCGTTGAAAGAGGAATAACACACCCAAGCTCATCTGCTTTCCTTCATCCATCAACACCTGTTATTACAATTGCTTAGAAGTCAAATGAAGGGGAAAAAAAATTATTTCGGCAAGAACTGCACGGGGAGAGGTGGGGGTGGGTCAAAACACGATATTTTCGATTCAACTGTCTGTAGTTCAAATGTCTAAAATAATATAGAGAGAAGCTTCAATTGGGCTGCAAAAAGTCTCCGCATGGACCGCGGGTTGGGCATGCCTGTTCTAAATCATAGATGCTTAACAAACTTATCGCCAACATTTCTTGAAATCATAATTTGTTCTTATCCCCTTTTCACATCCCTCTGTTTGTTTGACTATTTACGTCATTAGGTGACGCACATAAGAATTTTCAAGGGGGTGGGGTGGGAGGTGCAGGGTTGAAAATCCACTATTCTCGTATCATACACCAATACGCTACCAAACATATTCCTTTGAATTTGTCGATTGTCGGGGACGAAAAACAGTAAAAAAATAATTATTGAATAAATAATTAGTAGTAATGCATAAAATTCATTACTAATAACAGAATTTAATTAAATTTTACGTACTATATACATAAAAATCAGTGGCGTAACGGAGAATATTTGGGGCCCCCTTCAAAGTCAGGGAACCCTGGGGCTCCAAGTAATGCGGGGGTTGCGGTTGTGTACGTTACGCCACTGACAAGAATATAATCAACTGAAAAAAAACGAGACTCGAGGACGGTCCGAATCCAGGACCCCCCCTCATTTGTGTGTGTCACTGATGTCACCAGTGGCGCACACAGGAATTTTTTAACGGGAGGGTCCGGGGTGGAAAGTTCACCATTCTTGTATCATGCTCCTTTTGATTTTGTCGATTTTCGGGACCAAAAGTAAAAAACTAATTATTGAACAAATAATTAGCATTAATTAATAAAATTAATCATTAAAACAAATACTTGATTAAATTTTACGTACTATGCACTTAGAATTATAATCAATCGGAAAAAAATTCAAGGGCTTTGGGGGTCTGACCCCCAGGACCCCCCCTTGTGTACGCCACTGATGATGTATAGTAAAGTCATGCTAACATACCATGTACATGTGTGCTTCAAATAAAATTTCCTCAAAGTAAAATGGATTTAAATTAAATTCTTACCTAAAAATTAAAAAATTCAATTTATATACTATATAGCATTTCATTAGTCGTGATATAGTATTCTGATCAGTGGCAGAACAGAAAATATTAGGCCCCCTTCAAAGTCAGGCTTTAGTCCCTTAGAATTCATACCCCCCCCACACACACACAATGCGGGGTGTACGTTACGCCAATGATTCTGACATAACACGATTTAAAAATTACCGGAAAAGCTAAATAATTTTTATAACAATAAACGGCAGTTTTTCAAGAAGTTTATTCAAAATATTTGAGGTATTTCCATTATTCAGTTGCCACCTACGTATTAGGGAGGATCGAAAGTTTTCTGCAGAATTTCAAAGGCTACTAATGCAGAATGAGTTGAGTTAATATTAACGTCGCACTGTTCAGCTACACGAGGGCTTTTGGCGACGGACCACGTAATTTTGAACCATGGTCAAGTGACGTGGACGACACCTGAGCTGGCACCCCCCTCTCCTAACTACCACACCACACCAACGGGAGGACGTTTCAGCTCTCGACAGATTTAACGTGCATCGCTGCCCTACACGGCGGGTCTTTAGTGGTACTTGGATCGAACTCATGACATGCCTGCCATGGTTGGATACCTTAACCACTGGGCTACCGCAGCCCTTTACTAATGCAGAAAAGAAGTTCCGATGCAGGGGCAAGCAATTGTTTTGGCTCATGAGCCACACTGTGTAAGAGGAGGATGACGAAGGGCTGCGTTGTTTTTTTTAAATGATTGCATTCGTTAGCTGATTTTGTATCTTAGTAAAGGTTATATATAAAAATATATAAAATAAAATATATAAAATCTTTATATATAAAAATCTTTTGTGCGTGTGTATGTGACTAAACTCCTCCTAAATGGCTGGACCGATTTTGATGAAATTTTTTGTGTCTATTCCAGTGGATTCGAGAATGGTTTAGATTCACAATTAGGTCCAATATCTCAATTAGTTAAAAATATATTCATTAAAAACATTAAAAACATTCAACTCAATTCACCTGCATTGTTGTAACAACGTTATTGTTATAAAAATGACGTAAGTTGGCATCGAAAATCGATTTTCAACCCAACTGGCCAAACCGGGTCTTCATTGTTACAAAAATGTAGACGAATCACGCTAATTAGCGTTTTTAAAAAATATCTTTTCAAATAATCTTTATATATATAATTCTTCTGTGGTTGTGTATGTGACTTAACTCCTCCTAAACGGCTGGTCCGATTTGGATGATATTTTTTGTGTGGGTTCAAGTAGATTCACGAATGATTTAGATTCACAATTCGATCCGATATCGTAATTAGTTAAAAATGCGCAAAAATTATGGAAGAGTGCGAGTTTGTTCATAAAAAAATCATGGGCAATATTCTTGAGGCCACTATTTTGAGCGGCAAACTTCAAGGTGCAGTTTTACTTCTACCACAGATCCCAATGAATCTTTCAGACTCCCCTACTCATTCAAATGTTTGCAATTTCCAATTCGCTTGGCATTTGCTATAAACATTAATAAGTCACAAGGTCAAACAATGACAATTTGTTGTTTAGATTTAGAAAACCCTTGCTTTTCGCACGGTCAGTTATATGTTGCATGCCCGAAGTTTGGCAAACGATCGCATTTGTTTGTTTATACCCCTCAAGGATTAACCAAAAACATTGTACATTCAATGGCATTACGATAAATGTTTTTTGTTTTTTTTGTGCGTTAAAAAAATATACCTGTTATAAAAATAGCTCGAATTTTATCTTTTTTACACTTTAATCAAAACAAGTTTATATATATATATATATATATATATATATATATATATATATATATATATATATAAGTTTCTATTCAGAATATCTTCTATATTCAGCTTAGTTCATAGTAAATACATACTCACACGCACAATCGATAGGTCGAAATGTGGTAACTGTACATGTGATGATGTCAGGTATTGTAATATAACTTTCTTTATAAAAAATTTCATCAAAACGGTCCAGATTGTTACAACTTAGTCAATAAAGTTTGTAATTTTCGGACTTAAGACGTGTATACAGGACAACGTCTGTCGGGACCGCTAGTTCTACCATAAAAATCACTCAAAACAAGTTAAATAAAGTAGTGGCAGTTACATTCAGTTTATTGTGATAGTTTCATAACTATAGTTGCAAGAACATTTATTTTCTATCAGTTTAATGAGACAAACGTAGTACTCTTATCACTTTTCTACAATTCGTTTTGGTATCTGGAGTGGCATTACTTATTAAAATTCTCATCACAGCCCAAGAGTTTATATCAGTGAACAAATAAGAAAAAGAAATCGCCTTTCCCTGTGCTGTGGTATATAGATGAAGGGGATCCTTCATCTATATACCACGTGATACTTCATCTTTTATCCACGTGATAAAAATAATATCTGAGTTGATATATCTCAATCTTCTAATTTCCAAACCAGGGTGAGTGAGTGAATATTAACGTCGCACTGTTCAGCTACACGAGGGCTTTTGGCAACGGACCATGTAATTTTGAACCATGGTCAAGTGACAAGGACGACACCAGAACTGGCACCCCACTCTCTTAACTACCACACAACACAAACGGGAGAACGTTTGAGCTCTTGACAGATTTAACGAGCATCGCGCCCCTACACGACTGGTCTTTAGTGGTACCCCCCCCCTTGTGTGCGCCACTGGATGTCACACATAAATGCAGTTTGAAGGCTTTTGACAAAAGACTTTGTAATTTAAAACCATAATCAAATGATGAGGATGATGCCTCAGATGGTACCACGCCTGACATGGATTTCAATACCACGAAAACGAGAGGACTTTGAACCTGGACAGGGTTATCAGGTACCGCTTCAGTATTCTATTGTGTCATCAGAACTTGAACCAACGATTCAAATGCAAGATACGAGCTTGCGACCATTGCTTACCGTAAAATACGGCGTATAACACGCACTTTAACACCAAAAATAAGATCGAAATTTACGGGTGCGCATTATACGCCGGGTATAAAAATAAGAGCTTTAAAAATATAAAAAAAGATGTGTGCACATAGAGAGAAAACAAGTATACTTCTATACATATCGAAATACTGTTTAGTTAAGCGACATTGCATTCCTTGTGAACTTAGAGTTGTACTTCTAGAAATATGCTATTTTTTTCTAAAGCTTCGAATGTACCTAGAATAAAGGACTTCAAAACATAAGAGTATTTCATGCAGACATTTCAGGTTTCTTCGTAAAAAAGGGGTTGCGCGTTATACGGCGAATAGACCTAAAAATTAAAAAGCGCAGCTTGAAAGTATGGGTGTACGTTATACGCCGGATTTTACGATACACTTTTAACTTATACCTGTTGATTCTTTGATTTAGCTTCAATTTCATTTATCAATTGCATTTCTGAATACATAGTCAAGTTATATACCACGTCTCTCTTGTTACCAAAATGCATATATATCCTTAAACAGATAATAATAACATACCTAACATGAATAACTTGTATTAGAATCCAGGTCTAAATTAGAAACAATTACATAAGTGTTCAGTTTAGGAAAGGGAAAAAATAATTTTAGTGTTTGAAGAATAATTCACGTTTAGTGAGAGTACGTAATTAAAAATAGAACACTAATTTTCCCACTTCACTTTCATAAATTAAGAAGAAATCTTATTATTGCAGCAAATATTATTTTATTCATGATTATATGCAAAACTACCTTATTTTTTTCAAATTGTAGGAAATTTTTATTTATTCATAAATAAAATTATTCAGCAAGAATGATATATTCACTACTAAATACTTATTTTGAATCACTTCATATTTGACGTCAACACTGTTTAGAACGGAAGAGAATATACTTTACTTATATTTTCTACCGTTATGTGATAGGAATAATAGATAAAAAATTATACTTATATCAAATCTGAATTAAATAACTCTTCATTGTCCTCACTAACATCTCTTATTTATTTCTATAATTTCCAACTTACTGACGCGTGTGTGAGCATTAAAAAATCCATTAAACTTTTCCAAGACTTAGGAACAAAACATTTTAATGTAAACAGGATGTCTGAATATAGTGGCATGCTTACAGGGGTGTAAAAGCAATAGATCCTCCCACAAGGCTCATTTACCAAATTGTTTTTCTAAGTTCCACTGTCTTCGTTAAACTACCAACCGGTTCGCCGTCAGTATCTTAGACTAAATATAAACAATGCGTGAATTGAACACGCGAATGAAAGCAGACTTTCAGATGAGGTTTAGAAAAGAAGTAAAAAAATAATGTGCCACCGCGTGGCTTGTTTTTGAAGTAGCCTCTGTAATTATAGTTTTATTGAATGAAATTTTTGAGTCTGTCCTGGAAGTTTAGTTTTTTGAGTTTGTACTTTAAGCGGAAATCCTTTGTTTCTTGACTGTATTTGTTTTTGGAAGTTAGCTATGTGATTGAAGAGGAGAAATAAAAGTTCCACAATTCAGACTGAATACTCGTTTAACTCATGAAAAAAAAATCTTGAGAATTACACGAAATTCAGTACATAGATGATTTCGAAAATTTTTTTCCTATTGTAATTATTATTATTATTATTTTATTTCTATGTGTAAGTAATGTTTTGATTAGAAACTCAAAATACATACAAAGATTAAAGTTAATGAGCATTAAATTTCGTACTGGAATTATAGAACGCATAATTTCTCATTAGAATAGTTTTTGAATGTGAAGGGTTTTTCTTTTTACAATAAGTTAAAAATACGTTTAACGCGAAAAGACTTAAGACGAAATATCGATTAACACGAAATAAACACAACGGTCCCGAAAAACATGTTTTTCATGCATTTTTTTTTATTAACTCGAAATGAAAACCATTTGACACGAAAAAATTTCGCTTCTGGGCATGAACATTAAGTGAAATGTTTGAGAGACTTTCTGTATTATTGGGCTGTGTCTTAATGTACCGTCGGAATAATTCGCTGCAGTAAATGATGATAATGTGTGCAGCCCCAGTTATGGCAAAAACATTTTAGAGTTTTTTCAAAGCTCCAAAAATATCATTGATACAAATTCCGAAGGCGAAAATGAAAGGAAAAATACAAGTCCTGTTCCCACGTTATCCAAAATGAAGGAAATTATTAAAAGTATGCGCAATTATTTAGACACCCATTTCACTGATAAAATGAATAACAAAATGTACCACATCGAACAATTTGTAGACAATTCGATGCTAAGAAAAGTAATGCAAAGAAAAACATCTGATTATTTTCCAAAAAGCTCAATAAATGTGTTTCAAAAAACTTGAAAATCATGTATTAAATTTCTTTAAGTTCTGGCGAATGTTTTTGTTTCACTGATTTTTATTAAAATGCATATACATATCTACGAAAATAAAATGTACTCTAATAAACTTAATTGTGTTGAATATATGTTTTATTTTTGGTATTTCCCTTAACACGAAATTCTTTTTACACAAAAAATACAGTCCCCTCAATTTCGTGTTAAACGATTTTCATTGTGCGTGAATTAAGTTTGACTGTTATATTTCTTTTAAAATGCCGTATAAAATCGTCAATGAATACGTTTAGATAACCTGATTTACTCTCTCAAGACTTAGAGTTACAAGTAAGATTGTAAAATTTGACAAAAAACTTACGCAATTTTTGTGGTAAAGTGTTGCTAACCAAATAAAAATAACGATATCTATCTATCTATCTATATTAGGGGTGGCAAGCCTTTATTGATCAAATTGTCATTTTTTTCTTAAGAAATTTTAAAGAGGTATAGACGTGCCGTGAAATAATTTTGATTTGTAATTATTGGGAAAATATAATTAAATTAAGTACTAACAACTCAAAACTATTTATTTCGAAAAAAAATACATTTTGCACCTTATAGTAATAAATATTTTAGTTATACGTGTAATTCAAATTAGAGTAACATTAGTGTGATTTCTGCTGCTGCTGATTAAATGAAAAATAACTTATATTTGGATTATAAGATATTACTTTTAGCACACAAAATACAAGATGAATTTGAGTCATCTGTCTAACAGTTTCTAAGCGAGTTTTTAATGCTATTCATCTCTGAAAATAATGACTCTCAGGCTTGGGTAGATAAAAATATGGTTAAAATAGCATGACCGAGCCTCTTCAAACAGTTGAATGTATCTGAAATCGAATTCCATGTTTCCAAAATTTCATTATCAGCATTTTTACTTATACTGCTTGTTAATCTTTCCGTTTCAATCAATTCCAACTTTCTCCTTTTTTTTCAACAAATTTTTGAATCCATATTAAACTTTATTGGAAATTAAACAGTTGCATTTCAAAATTTTCAACTTCCAACCAATTGAATAGGGACAAGTTCAGTTTATTAAATGAAATCAAATCAGGGTATATAAAAAAAAATTGAACGCGTTTTCGATAATTCTTTGAACTAAGAAAATCTCGCTGAAAACTGAGACCGATTACTCGCGTTTGTTCGTAATAATTCATACTGAACTTTGTTATTTTGAATTAATATTCAAACTGTTTTGATCAATAACTGGCATGCCCAAAATATTGTTTCAATGGCACGCGTGCCAGTGGTTCTCCATTCCTGATCTCTCTCTCTCTATATATATAGTAACCAGTAGTTATCGACAACTCCACGCAGTCTTCGCGCGCAGGCGCAGCTAAAACACGAACTAAAACTTTTGAACTAGTGGAAGAGAAACAAAAACTCTTGGACATTAGAGAGAAAGGAGAACGAGAGAGGTGCGCGAGCAGGCGTTACCTTCTGCATGTCATTGTCAAACTTATCTACCTTTTTAATTAATTTTTGTTTAATGTTAAATAAAATAGAGGAAAGACAAACGTATTGGACCCCTTGTTGTCTCCCACAAATTATGGGGGTTCGGCCGCGATCGATAAAATTTCGATTTTGAACCAAAGTCTGGACAATGAACAAAAGCGTCCGTGAGGAGACGCTCCGCCATTTTTCGAAAACTTCGTTCAACCTGTGTAGAGGTTTGAACTCAGCATAAATATTCAACCTGTGTAGAGGTTTGAACTCAGCATGAATACTCCGCCTGTGTAGAGGCCGGGATTGAAAAAAGATTTCGATTTTGATCGAAGTTTGGAACGTGAACAAAAGCCGTCCGTGGAGGAGACGCGCCGCCATTTTTCGGAAACTTCGTTCAACCTGTGTAGAGGTTGAATTTTTCAACTTCATTCCGCCTGTGTAGAGGTCGGAACAAATAACAAAATAACCTGTGTAGAGGAGTATTTTTCAACGAACCATCGACACATTCCGCCTGTGTAGAGGTTGGAACCACTCACAAACACCTGCGAAGAGGTGTCAATTCGAACAATTTCAACTATATTACCTGCGAAGAGGTGAAATCAGTGGAATCGAAATTTTCTTCAATTATTGGATACATCGTACGTGCGAGCAACAAGGGAGCCAGAAAAAAAAGGTAGGATCTTTCCATATTTTTCTAAAATGTATAAAAACGCTCTTAAAGAGGATTTCATAAGAGTTGTTGAGAATCTAGACGGTACTGTGGAGAGTACGGACACTATAGTTAAACTAAAGACTAAAATTGAGAACAGTAGTACATTTGAAAGTGATCCAGATTTCGTTAAAACTTTAATTCAAAACTGTATAGATGAGAGAGTATCGCGAAACGAAGGAGAGGTAACTTTAGAAAAACAGAAAATTGAGCTCGCGACACTTCAGTTAGCAAAATTAGAAAAAGAAATCGAACTTCAAACGGCTAAAAATAAAGCATTAAGTTTAAATCCTGCAGCTAAAGTCGAAGAAAAACAGTTCGAAACTTTAAATGAGGAACCTGCAACTCATATTGGCATTCGAGAAGCAGAAGATTGGTTTAGGCCTATTGATTTAGCTAAAGAGTGCGATATTTATATTTCATCTAGAAGTGGATCACATAAAGAAATTCCTATTACTTATGGATATACCCAAGACCCTTTTAAAAATAGATCACAAAACTTTAAACCAAAGATTAAAGAGAACTATCCCCAATATCTTGAAAGAGAAAATAAAAATTGCTATATATGCGGTGATTCATCTCATTGCGCAAGAGACTGTGAGAAGCGTTTTAAACCTAAAGAATCTAACGACCACATCCATAATAGAATAAACGTGAATACTTTGAAAATCGAGAGCGAAAAACAAAATAGCGATAAATGCGCAAATCTTCAATATGTAAACATTTTTGTGGAAAATCAACCCGTAACAGCCTTGATCGATTCAGGTTGCCAGATCCCAGTTTTAAATTCCTCACTAATTAGAGTGCAAACACCTTCCGAAGAAATCATAACATTAAGCTCATGTTTTGGCGAACAGCGTATGGTAGAAGTTAAACCGATAAATCTTTCTCTTAATCAACATTCTCCCGGTATAAGTGTGCGAACGGCGATATCACCGACCTTGACCGAAGAATTTATTATACATCCCAGTGTATATTCTGAAATAGAGAAACTAGGCCATGCAAAGAGCGATGTTTTATTAAGTGAAAGTGAATCCTCTTTGAGTGCAGATTATGGTGTTTCTTTTCCAAATGTTTCTGTTTCAAATGTGATAGAAAACTCTAGTTATGATTTGCCATATGTTAAAAACTTTAATACTAGAAATGATTTGAGTTCTCTAATTAAGGATTATAAATGTAATAAAATTAAGAGTACTAAGTTAAAAATGAATATTAAATTGAAAAATGATATTCCTGTGTGTCAGAGAGCCAGACGTTTATCTTGTTCTGAGAAATTACAGGTAAACAATCAAATTGATGATTGGTTACGACAAGGTATTATAAAAGAGAGTGTTTTTGATTATTGTTCACCTATAGTATTGTGTAAGAAAGCCAATGGCGCCATGAAAACGAGTTCCGTGGAATTTATCTCCCGCTCACCTAACCCTTTACCTATGAAGAGTGAACATCGACGGTTTGTGTTACTCCGAAAAATTTTTCAGCCCTGGCAGTGGAAACGAAGGAAAAAGAGAAATCGTTTTGAACAGACGTCCAGAACTCTACAGAGGAAAATATCGATGCGTTCAACCAAAGATCAACTTGTTAAAAAAGACGTTCTTATGCCTGTGAAACACAATGTTTTCCTGTGGAACCTTCCGGATGTCGAAGAGGTGCCTTCACATGATGGAGAAAATGTCTAGTTCAGCAAAATTATGATATGTTACATCTTTGTTTATTTGTCGTATAGTCCTTGTCTGTTCCGTCTTTTTTTTTTGTATGTTTCAGATTCTCCTCTGGTCTCCATGGAAATACCGCTGCGGACAGCGTACAGTCAGGCTGGCCGGATATAGTAACCAATAGTTATCGACAACTCCACGCAGTCTTCGCGCGCAGGCGCAGCTAAAACACGAACTAAAACTTTTGAACTAGTGGAAGAGAAACAAAAACTCTTGGACATTAGAGAGAAAGGAGAACGAGAGAGGTGCGCGAGCAGGCGTTACCTTCTGCATGTCATTGTCAAACTTATCTACCTTTTTAATTAATTTTTGTTTAATGTTAAATAATATAGAGGAAAGACAAACGTATTGGACCCCTTGTTGTCTCCCACTTATATATGATCTTGGAACTGGTTGAAAATGTCCAGCTCATTGAAATAATGAACGATTGAGCGCCAGCTTTTCAACCTCTTCGTGGCCCCAGTGACCTAATGCTTATGGTCACGAACCGGTGGCCAGCATGTCATGAGTTCGAGCTGTAGTGCCACTGAAGATCTGCCGTGTAAAGAGATTGATGCACGGTAAATTTAACGAGTCTCTTAAGTCCTCGCTTTAACGTGATGTGGCAGTTTTGAAAGGAGTGCCAGATTAGGTGCCGTCCTGGTCACTTGATCGAGATTTAAAATAAGGTTTCTGTTGCCTAAAACTCTCGTTTTTCTTCATAGTGCTACGTTAATCAACACTTACTCATTCAAGTTGTTTCTAATTTGTTTAAAATATAAATGTTTTTACCTAGAGTTATCTAAAAATCTAAAAGTGCCAGAGGAAATTAAAATCTAGTTTTGAAAATTTCCA
The DNA here is from genome assembly GCA_019973935.1 of Trichonephila clavipes. Classification (NCBI taxonomy): domain Eukaryota; kingdom Metazoa; phylum Arthropoda; class Arachnida; order Araneae; family Nephilidae; genus Trichonephila; species Trichonephila clavipes. The sequence continues at coordinate 15,003 of BMAU01003674.1, read as the reverse complement.
AGCTATCTGGACGTTTTAAAGCAATTGTATATGAATAAAAATTGCTTACTTTTAATCTATATAAAATATGCAAGAAAAAGCAATACATTTAAATATGTTTCTTGTGTATTAAACAATGCTCTTTTAAAAAATTTCTTAATGTGTTGTGTAAAAAAACGAGGGGCTGATACATATTTCAAGATGTCCCAGCGTCTTTTAATTAGATAGTTTCTAGAAGTGAAACACTATTAATCTCTCCACGGAAATTAATGTTTTTCATTTTCGATAAACACGAGCTCATTATCATCAAAATTTCTGTCGCGATATTCTTAATTGATCCTTTGTTACCAAGAAAAAAATAAGTTCTAACACAATTGTAATGGAAAAATAATTAGATTTATAAAATGTAATTGAACTGCAGGCTGTTAGAATATTCGATTTTGTATTCTAATTATCTATTGCTGAAATGGAAAAATCTTTTTAATGTTAAAAATAATTGCTTAATTTTTTTAAAGAAAATTTCTTTCCTATATAAAACTGATTTCATGATTTTTTAAATTAGGTATACTACTTTAAAATGTGCATTGTTTTGTGAAATTGTGTGATATATACAGTAATTGTACGTAGTGACAATTTTTAAATTAAACAATTTTCCAATAGTAGTCATGTCTTTTATAAGCAAGGAATTCCATAGATATATTAAAATCTCAATAAAAATATATCACTAATTGTATAAAACAGAAGACGTATTGAATAGATCACGGAATCTTAGTGCATAAAACATGTAAAAGAATATCTTACTTGAAGTGAAATGTGAGCAAATATATATATACCTTAAAATCCGGTGTATAACGCACACACACACTTTTAACACAAAAAAGATCGAAATTTACGGGTGCGTGTTATACGCCGGATATAAAAATGAGAGCTTTAAAAATAAAAAATTGGGATGAGCATAGATACAAATTAGACTTGCTGTTTGCTTAAAAGAAATATAATTTCTTATGAACTTTAAGGGCTGTAGCTCTTGAAGTGTACTATTTTTTTTTCTACAGCTTGGAATATTACCTCGAATAAATGACTGCAAAACATATGAGCATTGCGCATGTACATTTCAGGTTTTTTTCGTAAAAAAGAGGGTGCGCGTTCTACGGCGAAAATAGCTAAAAATTAAAAATTGCAGCTAGAAAATATAGGTGCGCGTTATACGCCGGATTTTACGGTAGCTATTTTTATTTAACTAAATGATTAACAAACTCTCGACTTGAAAACGTCAACCTCATTTTAAAACGTCAACCTCATTTTAAGATAAACTTTACTTAACAGCTTAAAAAGAAAGCAAGGTTGCAAAACAGACTAATTACCTAACTAATTAAACAATTAAATTTGTAAGCTGCAAAGCTAGATATTATCTTAGATTTAATTCGTCGTACTCTAAGTAAAATATCATTAAAAGCTAGAAAGATTCTTTCGACTTTTCACTTAAGGAAGTAATGAAATCATCAACATCAATGTGTTTTCTTGACTGCTTCCAGAAATACCGTTAAATACAAAATTTTAAAAAAATACAGTTCGCTTCAGTTCTTTGCATATTTATATGAACAAGTTCGATAAATGAAAGTGAACCCATTTGGAAAAGTATGACAGATAACGAAAAATAAAATTACTTACAAAATGGAAAACCAAAAATAAGAGTGAAACCAACAAGATTATAACTTCGGATCATGCTTTAAAATGGATTATTAAATGAGTGTTTAAAATTTATTAAAGTTTAAATTCTCATTCTTACAATTAAGTTGCATATTTTTGCTAATGGATTTGTTCTCAATATTTCATGAGATTTACATCAAATAAGTCCCAAAATCAACGTCATCCAACAGATATTTTACTCTCCAAGTACTATTATATTAAAATATAGATGAGTATAAATTCCAAGTAAAAAAATTGAGTTATAGAATTATTCTGTTCCCCACATATTCCCATTTAAATAAGTTAAAGAAACAGTTATTTATGCAACGTTATAACAAACGATTTATATTAACGATTAATGATCAATTCGCAGCCCATTAGAAATAAAAAATAAAAAAAAAACGATTTATATATTCAAAAATATCTACCACTATGATTAAACAATGGACTCGATTCATCCCTAGAGGGCGCTGCGATCATTCCGATGACACGTGATTTTCCATGTGCGTTTAAGTAAACAATAACAGCCGATCGTTTTACACTTCTGGTTGTGCGCTAACTTTCGAATTTGCTATTTAATATTCTTTAAATTCTTTTTAGTACGTTAAATATTTTTAATATATTTTCTAGTCTTTTCAGTTTTTGTTTCGTGACTAAATATAAATATAGTTTTAGTTATAGTATTAGATTTAAGTTTATTCTTCTATTCTTAAGCTTCGTGTTTTTGTATACTTTTAGGTTCAGAAATTCTTTTTTATTAGTGCCAGCCACATTGTGATTTAAATAATTATGCAACGCTCTATTGAACAAAAAATTTTGCCACTTAATATTGTGATTCCGTCATATGTGTATACTAATTTATATTTAGTAAAAAGTAACTTAAGTAAAATTTTTCTTTGTTGACCCTGATAAGGAATTGTCTTAATTTTTTTATATTACTTATTTGAAAATGTAAAATATTATAATGGACTAAATTCATATGACATTATGATCTAGTGATATTTGTTTTCAATTGTTTCCCGCCTAACGCAAAACACTTTCGTACTTTTTGTTACTTCGTACAGCTATATTATTCTTTTTGCAAGTTATTTGTTGCTGTTACTTAATATATATATATGTATTGTTACAAATTTTGTGCACTGAACGCTAAAAATGGTGTAAATAATTACTTCTCAATGTGTAATTCGTTAATATTACTTTCAGTTGTATTTATTTTATGTTAAAATCGCAATATTCGCAAGCAATTCCGTTCGTTACATAAAAATGGCGATTCAATGGAAGCATAGCCAAGTTGGCATCATTTTTGATGAACATATATTGATGTTTCTAAAAAAATCTACTAATATCACAGTCTCTGATGTAAACGAATTCTTCAGAAAAAATTCCAGCAGACTAAATAGGGCGTGGTGCTCGCCAAAACAAAGTATTGTTTTGATTACTGAAAAGTCAGCCAACGATTAGTTAATACTTCAGCTGTTGAATAGGACGAGTGACTGCTAATGGAATACATTAGTTATTTGTATTTCTAGAGTTGTAAAGGTACTGTATCTGGCACTTCTAAGGATTCTAAACAATAAATTTTCATCCCTACTGAAGACTGCCTTGCTCTTTTGGATTGATAGCATTAAATCCTGGAACTCCGAGCAATTTTTTACATTCTAAAATGTCTTGTTTCAGAGCAGATCGGCAGAAATATATTCATTCGTTCTTTGTAAGCAAACCTATTCCTTAGCAAATTTTATATTTTTTTAGATAGAAACTTCTTGTAATTATGAAAAAATAGCCTGATTTGTTATTTTTTAATATTCATATAAAATTTCCTTTTTGCTGTTCTTGAAAATCCATTTCAGTATTATTGTTAGGATATCAAAACTTTTAATATTATTCATTGATTTATTTTTTAAAAGTGTATGGAAATATTTGTGTGGTTTACATCTATTAGACAATTTATATGTAATTCAATAACTCATAAGAAATAATTTGTAATAAAGAATAATCCAATAAAATTTAGACATCATTTGTAAAAATTATGTATTAACATGATTCCTTTTTTGAACTAAGAGTATTTTCTTTTTTTGATCTTTGAAGACAGTCATTTCTAAAAGAAATTTCAAACCTTCATAAATGATAATTATTAATTAAAGTCAGACAATCAAAGCTGGCAAATGTTATTTCATTACAGAGTCATCATATATTTAAAAAAATCTTACTATGTCTTGGGAATTTTTATAGAACAGTTGTGTTTCAAAAATTAGTATACAATAACAGTGTTTAAACTTTATATATCCATATTAAATCAAATAAAGTTTGAAACTGACACAAAAAAAACCCCTCTTTTGTCATACATCTTAGAAAAATACTCTTCATGAGTACACAATGAAGCGATGTCACTGATAGTCTCTCAACAGAATATGATAAAAGCATTTTATAAATTACTACAATGAATTTCTTAGTTAAAAATAAAATTTTCATATGTTTCACTTGTATTATAATCATGTAATATTAAAATTAAATGTTGATAAATAATGCATATTAAATAAATTTTAATTACTAATTTAAACTAGCTATCTAACAAAAATTTTGTATGCTCCTGTATGGAAAAATTTTCTCGAAAATAACTTGGGATGTTTCCTATAGTGTAATAATTTGTTTCAAACAATTCCTAAAAATAATCCCATATCTTAGTATGATTCATTTCTATTTCTTTTTTTTTCCAACTAAGGAGACAATGATTTATAAAAAATAATTTTCAAACATTTATAGGTGATAATTACTAACACTATCAAAGCGCCAAATATTATTATTTTATAACATATCTTTAAAGGCTTCACACTGTATTGGTACAAATCATACTATCTTAAGGCTACAGCTTAGGTTTTGGTTTCAGTTTCATTTTAAATCAATTTTCCACTCTTAAATTGAATGAAAAATATTTTTCAGCACAATTGACTCTTGCAGTGTGAAATGATTAATTATTTCGGTTAACATTACTAAAAGCATTTCTGCACGATTATGTTTTAAATTCTCATAGTTATTTAATTAAGATTGATTTCAAGGCCAATTTCTGTTTTAAAAATTGTTTATATAACTTAGAAGCTTTATCATTAATATTTTCTTGTTGAGAAACAATATTTCAGAGATGGAACACTATTGAAAATGATGCATCCAAAAATCACCCTCAGCTGATAATGCGATTAGACTTTTGAATTCTAGTATTGCTGATAAAACTGAATATTTTCATGATGTACCAAACTATACGATAATATATTGTGTGTAGTACTATATTTTAGTACTTTAAAGTTAAAAAGTAAACCTAAAAAAATTATATTATTACTGTGTTATATGATCCTAATTCTCGATAAATATACAATTGCTCCAAGTTCTCTTCTTGAGTCAATACTTGTAACTAACTCAATGCAACAAATTCGTTCAAGACTTATAAGCAGGATAATATCCATATACACGAGTCTTTTTTCAGACTTTTATATTTATGCAAAAATAAATCTAATCTATAGTGATAAATTTTCAAATTGTGCAAAAACCAATAAATGCATATTTGTTACATATAGTAAAAATTTTTTTACACTTGTATGATAGGTTTATACCACATTCAAACTCTGAAAAACACAAATGTTGTGTTCATAAATACCACACAACTATGTTGCAATTTTTATTTTTTTGAAAGATAATTATAGATTCAAAAATGGCTTTTTTTATTTTGATCATGTAAGGATGTGTGTGAACAGGACTTTTATATTTTATATATGGACACAAATTTATATTTTACTATACACACAGTTTAATCTGAAAATTTTAATGCATGAATTTATTACCATATTTGGAATTCAATTATCGATTAATTAGTTTCAATATTTGTATATATACATAGAATAAGTATATAGTTAAAGTGAAACATTATATTAAGAGCTTTCTTGTGTTACATTTGTTAAAGTGTCATGAAAATAACACAACAAACATGTTATAATAAATAAACTGTCAACATTGTGTAAACTTTCATATAGAAGAGCACCATCAAAATATTTATATTGTTTGATTCTTGAAACAGCTCTTTCCACAGTAACTCGCTTGTCAGACAATTTGCAGTTACTAACAATTTCAGAATCATAAAATTGAATTTTATCTTTGAAAAAAAAGAGGGCTTTTTAATTTACAACCAATTTTGTCTAACTCTTCTACAATTAAGAACCCTTTATCAGCCATAAAAACATCATTTAGTTCATTCATTGGTTTACTTTAATGAAAAAGTTCCTTGTCTGAACTTTTGCCACAATGTAAATGTGATATAAAGCAGATAGCCCCTGAAGACATACCTATTATACCATTTAAAGTATTACAATTTTTGTAATGACTAAATGTTCTTTGTTGCTGTAAAGGACGGTTGGGTTTTTTAATTGGAAATTCTGTACAGTCAATGATCACTCTTTTTGATTGATTGAAAGGTTGAAGGGGATATAGAGCAACACAGGCTATGATCCCTAAAAAAAAGACAAGACAAGAGAAATCCTAGTAGATATTGAAAAATTTCATTCCCTTTAAAAAACCTCTGAAAGTTGATTTATTATTCATTGCCCTTTCCAAAACATCTCTAAATGTAATTGTGGAATGTGGATCTCAATACAATTTAATATAATGTGGTCCAAATCATTTATACGTTTACATGTAATACACATTGCATTATCCTGTAAATTAAATCTATGTAGAAGGCCTGGAGTAAAAATCATTTTACTGAAGATTCGAGTGCTTAAGATTTCTTCTCTTCGATTCTCTGTCCACTTTGAAATGATATCAATGGTTGGAATATTTCCCAATTTTTCAAAATATTTGCTTGAGTAAAATGTTTCATTGATTTTTTGAATTCTATTTCGATATATATTTTTATGAATGTCTTCTGAAGCAATCCAGTCAATGTAAACATTGGACTCCGTGACCGATCTTGCGAGATTATCCGCCTGCTCATTCCAAACAATTTTCGAGTGTCCCGGAGTCCAAAGCAGAATTAACTGATTAACGTAGTTAGATAGCATATAAATTTTGTTAGCAAGTCTATGAATTACCTTATTGAATGATCACTCTATAACCTTTATTCTCAAACAAAAAAAAATTTGGCATTGTTTCCAAAACAGTTTTCTTTGTAAGGAAAAGTGTCTAATAATTTAAATGTTTCTTGAAAAACTATTGTAACCAAATTAAAAATTTGAAATACTGTTAGGATGAAAATTTCAAATAAAATTTCTAGTAATCTATTGTGTGCATGTGTGTAGACATACCAATTCTTAATTTTACCAAAAACATATCAATGGGTTGACATAATTATATTTCAAAACAAAGGAACTTCAACATAGAAATGTGATATCATAATGCAAACTACATCTTGGCTACAAAGTAAGAATTAATGTGCTATTCAAATAATTGCAAATAAAAACTTTATGCAGATCAACACTAAGCTATTTAAATTGTTACAATAAGCACTGCTTGAAGTAACCACATATTAACTTTGTGCAATTCAAAGAATTGTATAATTCAAATAAATAAAAATAAACAGTGGAGTACACACACTACTTTCATGGAAGTTATATTTCTAAAAAAATGTTGAGGAAAGCATCTAGGTGTGATATTTGTGCTAAAAATTAAAAAAATTTTGGTTCTATGGGAGATACTTGAGCTCTCTCTCTCTTCTAAATCCTACCTTTGTGTAATCCTACCACTGAAAATAAGCAGTGTGTAATTCAAATAATTACAAGTAAACAGTATGTAATTCAAACAATTACAAATAGAAAAATATGTAGTTTAAATAGTAAATAAACACTGATTAGTTCAAAATAATGGCAAGTAAGCAATATTTTAAATTTCCAATGGTCAAGATTGCAGAAGACTACTCACCACAAAAATGGAAGATGCACTGTTAAGTGGATATTCAGACTTGACAAATAATCACTTTATACTTCAAATACTTACAAATAAAAAATATATTATTCCAATATATGCAAATAATGTCATTGTATTGTTCAAAATGGTTGTAAATTAATATTATATAACCTTAATTTATTGTAATTAACAGTGTATTTATCTTTGTCTTATTTATGAAGATGACCAAATAAAATTTAAAAATGTTTTTATTTCATTTTATGTTTAGAAATCTATTTATATGTACATATAAACTTTCTAAGCAGTTTGTAAAAATCTTTTATAAAAAAATCTGTCATTGACAGAATTCTATGATTAAGGCCAGCATTACAAAACTAATGAATTTAATTACATGCAACTAATATTCTTTAAAAGTACAAGAGAGCAGGTTCTCATTGACACTATTAAGTCTGTGCTTCCCCTCATAATCACTACCTAAACTTGCTACTTTGCAGTGATTTCCTCTCTTAGCAGCACCTTGTGAGGGAATTTTGACTGTACAAAATTATATACATATTTAAATTACAATATACAGGAATGAATTTAATTTTTTTTTTTAGTCTATTCCCCCTGGTATAAGTAAATTCTTTTTCCACAAAGTGCATATAAATGTCTCCAAAAGTGATTGGAAACAATAGCTTTTCATTATATACATGTTTTGTTGTCTCTCTGAACAAATGGATCGGAAAGTTTGTTCCCATTGCATGTTGATTTTTCATCATATCTAGTCTTTGATATTGTTTCCAATTCCTTATAATCACTCACATTATCTACAAATCATATAAATTAAGATATTAATATGCAGATATTGTTATTTTTCTAAACATGATATAATTTATAAAATACAATACATATTATAGATTTAGAATACTGATTAAATAACTATTAAAAATTATTGCTAATCTTAATTAGCATAATTAATCTTTATTCGCATAAAATTAAACAAAATTGAAATGAAAATTTTTTCAAACATTAGTTTTTGAAGTACAAGAAAGAATTTGGATTTGATGTGGATGAGACAGTTCTCAGCAATTAAATACACTAATTCAGCAGTAAAGTAAGAATAAAGAAGATACTTAAATGCATTTTCTATGTATTTATCAATATTTTTCACTATAAAAAAGTTATTAAGGTGAAATATGTGCATGCAATTCAGAAATTAAACACACTGATTAATCTTAAACCAACCAAAATTAACAAAATGAAAATAAGTACTTTTCACATATTTATAGCTATTTTTCTTTTAGTTAAATAGGGAAAAAATGTAATACTATATCTATAATGAAGTTTTATATGTAAAAATAAGTACATGCAGTGTATCTAATTATATTCTAAATAATATGAAACAAAAAAGTTTACAAGGTATTTTTGCAAAGATACTGAACATTACACAGTATTGTTGGGCTCCAGGTCAATGTTGTTGTTTACAAAGTAGAACTTCTCCATAGTTATTATTGAAAATAATCTTAAAATGACAAAAAAAAAATGGTGATCAACTGCATACTTAGTCACCAGTTACAAAGCATCCAGAATAGATAATTGAAGTGGTACCCTAATCTGTGTATTTCTTTACGTTTGCAGAATTAAAATTTTCGAATTCGAAATGCTCAGAAAATATATCACTCTTTTTAAAACTTGAAATATCGTCGGCGTATTTGATAAAAACAAAAAATATTGAAAATGAAATAATTAAAAAGTAATTACACACATTTCAGTCGAAATGTCTTTTGGAACATCTTTTAATTTCTGTGACATTGAAGATTTATTCCTTCTCTGCAAAATATGATTAGATGGTGGCTCGAAAAAACAGAATTTTGTGGGCACTGAATTCGGTTTCAATTGCCTTCTGTTAGTGAAAGTCTGGTACAAAATGCACGTTTCTTCAAAATGTTCGGAACATACTGAGGAATACTTAGTCGGTTTGAAATTTTTTCTGCTCAAGTTTTGCAACCACTTTTTTAATAAACATGGATCCTTTAGCGGAAACGAAAAAAAGGTTTTTGACCTACTGTTAGATCTTCCTTTTGCATTGCGACAATTTAATGCGCTGCAGTATCTCATTTTGCTGCTCCATAGAAGATGTGCAAATCCGAAAATGGCGGCTAAATACTCAGTCGAATGAAGCACATGGCTATTTGTTGATATCCGCGCTTGCCGATGACATGTGACTATGACGTCAGGTGAATCGAGTCCATTATAACTACCAAACGATTTATATATTCAAAAACATCCACCACTATGATTAAACAATTATAAATGCCAAACGATTTATATATTCAAAAATATCTACCTCTATGATTAAACAATTATAACAACCAAACGATTTATAAAAATAAAATATCAAAATAATTTGCCGAAGATATTTTAAACAGAATTATATGTAAATAAAAATGAAGTATTCTAAATCATATTTGTTCAGTGTTGAACAAATGGTTTTTGTGACGCCCACAACAACAGGTGCATATTTGTCGCGAGAGGGCGCTAGTGTGTGAAAAATAGTGTGTAAACAGTGTATGTGTAGAGTGAGAGGAGAGCGTATGGAGAACGCTCGAATAAAAATTCTTTGTTAGCAGTCTCGCCATTTTGTGTGTGGTGTAATCTTTTAGAGATTTTTAAATTAATGTGTAATGAATCAGTGCAAACTAAACAATATTTATGAAATTTATAAAAAGAAAATTTCCTGTGAAATTTATATTAATTTATGACTTTTTTGAGAAGCCAGGAGTCTCTATACAGCCTTGATCAGACTTTTTCTGCCATATTCATCGTTTTATAATCACAAATCTAGCTATTATTTGCAATTTGATTCATTTATAAAATCTATGCACCAATAAAAAAAATTTCAAAAGAAAAAAAATCGAACACAATGGGAAGAAATTCAAAGCTAAAGTATTTAAATATCGAAAATAAATATATTTTTTTTCTTTTTTGGCAACAGTTAAAATTTTTTTCTCTGAAGGTCTCGGTAAGCTTTTATGTATTTTTAGGAAGAAATAAATGGAAGGAATGAAAAAAATAAAAATAAAATGTAGAAAATGAAATAAAATGAAGGAAATAGAAAAATATATAAAACATTGTTCTTTTTTTTTCTTGTAATAAAATTATTACTGAATGACATAAGATATTTGAAATTGTTTGAAAACTAATTACTTATAAAAATATTTGATTGCAAAAAAATTCAGTAAATAAAAGAGAGTGAGTGTAAAGGAATAAAGAACAAAAATCTTATAAGGCAACGCGAAATGTTCTTTTTTCCCTTGGAAATATTAGGGATCATGATTAATCCAGATGAAGTCGGTTACATGAGTGGATGGCAGATATTCTTTGCGCTAACTGAAGAGCGTTGCTAGGCGACAGGATCTTGGGCAATGTGAGGCGGTAAAGCGGTTTTGATAAATAGCTTGATATTTTAATTTGACCATCCAGCCTCAACAAAAGTCAAATAACCATCTTTCTTTCTTTCGTCGATAAGAAGGGAAGAAACTTCAAAAACAGTCTAATAGAGAGCATAATGTGCTGGCAAATTATTATTATTAACAATGAGAAATATTTTATTGCATTTCAATTAGAAAATCTCCATACATGCTGCAACATTCAAAAAAAAAAATAATTGTTACTTATACATTGTAATTACTGCGTAAAATAAAGAGTGTTATTATTGTTTATATCAGTGATTCTCAACCTTTTTTTTGTTGTTGTTGCTGTTGCGGTACACTTTTAACAATGTCAAAATTTGATGACACACTAACAATAAAATAAGTTTAAAAGAATTTTACCTATTTGCAACACACTCTATATATAATGGTTATGATAACAATTTTCAATGTTAAATAAAATATGAACAACAAAGACAACAAAATACTTGTAAGTAATTAAAAACAAATTAATTCTAAGAATACATTTAACGCGAAATTAGAGCCTGGTGATTTTTAATAATTTCCTATATATTTGGTCGTAAAAATGATAATGCCACTCTCCTTTCGTCATCTGCATTAAAAAGTCTAAATATTTGGGTTTTTTTTCAATTTTATATTTTTAATGCTGAAAATCCAAATTCACACGCAAAGAAGGTATTGAAAATTGTAACAATATTTTAAATCTTTTTTTAGTTATTATGAGATAATTGCCTCTAATTTTAGTGCAAAATGAACTAATTGACTCTTCCGAATGTTTTAAAATTAAATCTTGATTATTATAGAGCGAAATTAGTTTTTCCTCTTCATTCAAATTTCATATACAGATGTATCCGTTATCACAAAAGGATTACGATCCCAATTAGATTTTTTTATAACTATCTTTCCACGAAAGCATATAAACTAATTATACTACAAATACTTTTAGCTTATTTCTATAAATCGGACGAATATGATTCGGTTCCTGATTTTATTTTTTCTCAGATTGTAAGTAATAATTTTAAAGAAAATTGGCGACACACAAAAGTGCCGTGTCACAGCGGTTGAGAATCATTGTTTTATACACTCTGTCGCAAAAAAATATATGCACCCAGAAGAAATCAAGCTACAATCACGAAACTCGGCAAGAATGTAGTCTGGTAAGAGATATGCAAATGATTAAAATTTCGAAGCCAATGAGACAAGGCTAAGTGTGCTATGCGCATATTAGTTGCGCAACTGGGAGAGTTTAAAAGCATGAGTACGAGCGCCGTACGGCTATCCAAACGAATCTGATGACTTTGATAGACGATATTGAGACTTAGGATGCCTCTAAGATGTAACCGGCGGCAGTACGAACAGCTGACGGACTTTGATAGGGGCCGTATAATAGGCCTCAGAGAAGCAGGTTGGTCGAATAGACGTATCGGCCGCCACCTCGGTCGGAGCGATATGGTAGTTGCTCGGTGTTGGCAACAGTGGATCACAGAAGGTAGAGTGTACCGTCGCGGAGGGTCAGGACGTCCCAGGAACACAAATGATCGCGAGGATCGTGCAATCAGAAGAGTGGCCACTTTGGCACCAACAACGTAGCTAGCATCGATTCAACGCCACTTACCTCCTTCCAGACATCCAGTGCCATCAAGAGGAACCATAAGGAGACGACTGACCGAAGTTGGCTTGAGGAGCCGACGTCCGCTAAGACGCTTACCACTGACCCCACATCATAGGCAGTGTCGACTGGATTTTTGCCGACCTCGGGCAACTTGGAGCGTGACAGACTGGAGACGTGTCATCTTCAGTGATGAATCCCGATTCAGTCTCAGTGCTGATGACCACCGCACACGTGTCTGGAGGCGCACCGGCCAGCGGTCCGATCCGGCATTTATTGTCGAGCGGCATACAGCAATTTCACAAGGTGTGACAGTGTGGGGAGCAATTTCTTGGGACACACGATCATCTTTAGTGGTCCTTCAAGACACTTTGACAGCTCGCAGATACGTGGACGATATTTTAACGCCGATTGTGCTACCCATGCTATCAAGTCGCCCAGGTGCCATTTATCAACAGGATAATGCTCGTCCACATACTGCGCGACTCTCCCAACGATGTCTTCAAGGATATGACGTCCTACCATGGCCTGCCAGGTCACCAGATCTTTCGCCAATAGAGCATGTCTGGGACACGCTGGGAAGGCAACTGCAGCCGTCCTGAGATACAGGAGAATTAACTGCGCAGATGCAAAGGCTATGGCAGGATCTTCCACAGGGGGTCATAAGTGATCTAATTGAATCGATGCCACGCCGAATTTCGGCTTGTATAGCTGCCAGAGGTGGCTTTACTACTTACTGATTTTTAACCTTTTGCAAGCTGTAACCGCTTAATAAAATGATATTTTGTTCTGAATTTTTAATCATTTGTTTATTTTCATATACACTACATGCATACCAAATTTCGTGAATGTAGCTCAATTTCTTCTGGGTGCATATATTTTTTTGCGACAGAGTGTATTATCAATTGATGTACATGGGACTGTTTTGCCTTAACACGGACCTCAAAAGATTGTTATAAGTAAAATTAATCCATTAGAGCATTATCATATTTTATCAAGAAATTTTCGTTGCAAAACCGAGAAATGTTGGTTTTTGCATCACTATTTTTCAGAGATAATTTTTCTCGGAAAAATGCACTAGAGCAGCGGTTCTCAAACTTTAAATCACCGCGAACCCACCTTATGTATCAGCCTGACATCACGGACCCCAGAGATTTGAATTTTTTCCTCGACTTTCAACACATGGCAGAGTGTGTGTGTGATTTAAAAGTTACTCAATAATAACAATACTATGAATTCAGTTCTTAATCTTTTCACATGTGTTTTTTCCTATATTTTTTGAAAATATTACTTTTTCTGCAAGTCTTACGTTAAAAACAATAAAAAAACTGCTGTTGTTACTTAGGCCACCTACTTACATTACCGACAGTAACATCAGATCAAGGTCCGCGAAATTCATCGCGGCTAAGGACTAGATTGCTAAGCCTGCCGTTACCCTTAGCTTTGAGCTCCATGCAGGCGACAGTCGATTTTGCTCCATTTTTCCATCCCAGTTTTGAGAGAGAACACCACCTCTCTTCCCCCTCCACCAACCTAACGAGAGGACTTGCGGATCGACGGCTATTTAGACTACCCCCTTGCCGCGAAGGCACTATACATTTACAAACATCCGTTCCTTCTGCGAGATTCGAACCCAGGGCTGCGGTAGCCCAATGGACAAGGTATCGGATCATGACAGCCATATCATGAGTTCGAGCCCAGTACCATTAAAGACCCGCCTTGTAGGGCAGCGATGCACGTTAAATCTGTCGAGAGCTGAAACCTCCTCCCATTGGTCTGGTGTGGTAGTTAGGAGTGGGGGTGCCAGCTTAGGTGTCGTCCAAGTCTCTTGACCATGGTTCAAAATTAAGTGGTTCGTTGCCAAAATCCCTCGTGTAACTAAACAGTGCGACGGTAATATTCATTCACTCACTCACACACGAGATTCGAACCCAGGTTCTATGGCACCACAGTCAGCACCACTAACCACTGTATCGGATGGGAGACCGTAAAAAAACTGAATATTCTTGATTGAAATACATGTTCTGGTAGAGTTTTATCATTGGGAGCAATTTAGTGATCTAGTCTAAAATGGCAATTTCGATATTTCCGAGAGGCCTTTTAGAGTCTGTAAAAGAGAAAAATCTTAACATTAAATGAGAGACCTTTGCGGACCCCCTAGAAAAAGGCTGTACGGACCCAGGGAACCACGGACTACAGTTTAAGAACCACTGCACTAGAGCAAAAATAGTTCGTTTTTTGCTCGCTGTTACAATAGATGTGATACTACTTCATTGGTGATGTTTTTGGATTTCTGACCGATAGAGAACCCGAAATTTATGTCCCACACATTAAACGATTTCTTAAATCCAGCATATGCATCTCATTCAAAACAGGATATTTATGAATATATATATATATTTAAAC
>BMAU01003673.1:0-24265 GCA_019973935.1 Trichonephila clavipes | reverse complement strand
CTTCCACTGAATTTTCTGCAGCTCTGATAAAGGATGCTATCAATCCAAAGCACGCAGAAGTCTCTCCTCCCTAAAATTCGTGCCGTTGTCAGAATATATGGTGGTAGGTCGTCCACGCAGAGACGAGAAATAAAACGTCTTAGTGATTGAAAAATGCTTCAGTTGTCAAGGAGGTAATCACCTCTAAATGAATAGCCCTATAAACAGCACAAGTATAAATGACTATGTAAGCCTTTCGACTGTACTTTGCAGATACATTTGAGTAAACTTGATTTGATTGTATCGATTACTAACAAATTTTTTTAAAAAGAATTGACGTTCTGTATTGAAATAAACTTTGTGACAATTTTCTAGCCATTTTCCTTTTGGCAAGAGGTAAGCTAAAAATGTTTCGTTTACTACAGAAAATATACAAAATAATTCATATTTTCAATTCAAAATAAAAGCAAAAAGGGGAAAAATAGAACTTATGAATTGTAAAAGAAAAAAATACACTTTCACCAAAGATTCCTTCTGGACATTAATAAAAAAATTTATATTCACTGACTTCAAGAAAACCACTTAAGAAATTCTTCTATTTATGAAATTCATTTAGTTTTAAAAAATTACTGTTGTAAGAAAGGATAACCACAAATTAAAGCTCTGAAAATTACCTTTTCCAATGCTATTATCCACCTGAAAAATATTTTACTTAAAAAATGAGTTTTTAAAATTAATAATTTGTGGAAGGTAAAAATCAAAGAAAAATTTCCTTAATTTTTTCTAAGCATTTTTCCCACAAATTAGCATCAAATTGTATAATTTCAGTATAATTTTCTATTGAATGAAAGTTTTTATTTAGCAGAGCTACAAACAGACAATTTGTTAAATTACTGACAGCTAATTGACATTCAATTTGATAGTAATATTTGTGAGTTTTTTTTTCAAGGCAATGATACCATTGGAATTCATTAAACAAAAATCAGGTGTATTATATATTAATTCTTGTACAGAATGACCCTTTGGATTAAAAATACATTTGATCTCTATTAACATGTAGTCCTCACCTAATCTAATTAATCCATCCGGAGAGGCAGCAATACACTGCTCAAAACGATGTATAACTAGACCAGTTTGTCGGACTACATTTTGTGGATTGCGTTGTTGGACAATATACCGGATGTAATCTTCATGTTCCAACCCGTACTTTACAGCCGGTATAAAATTCAACGAACCATCCTTTTTTCCCCCAAAATTTGAGAGGCTAATGTTTCCAAATCAGCTACTCTCGAAATAATTCATTTGGTGTCACTTGCAGTGAGGCGTAACTTTCTATCCAGATGCCATTCACTGCAATTTTGTCCCACAGTCCTTCTTTCTAATGCTAATCTTTCCTCCATGTTCCTATAGTAATTTTTATGAGAAAAAAAGTGACGCATCAATATCTAATGCAGGCAAATTTTCTGCATACTTTTGACTGCATACAGCAGCGAGCAAAAGGATAGATTTTTCCAAAATCACTTTCAGTCCTCTTTAGCTCCATGAAAGGACAAAAATTTATTTCATTGTAGTCAAAATTTTTATTCACAAGCCTTCTTGTTGAAGATTCGCCCTTAAAAAGTTTGCTAGTGTCCGTGAAACCGTTTTAGCTGGCTTTGGATGGTGTCAAATTTTCAGCCGTTCAGTTGACGCATATAACAACTCGTTTCTGACGTAATCTTCAATTGCATGAAGCAATGCAAAAACATGTTTGCAGTATGCAGGAGAACAACTCCCTGCAGGACAAGTGCATTTTGCAGTGATTATCTGAAATTAGAAAGAAAGTTTGCAGTTTATTTTAAACAAATAAACTGCAAAATTAAAAATTTTAAGCATGCGTAAAATGTTTCATATTTACATACCATTCCGGTGAACAATAAGCTGGCAAATATGTTTTAGAATTTGGGCCAAAGTTTTTTGACAAAATGAGTACTTTATTTTCCAAATCGATTAACTCCGTAAACCAAGAAGATGTGAAAATGATGAAATATTGTGTGTGTATTGTTTTGTAAAATTCCTTTTATATTACAAATTCAAAAAAAAAGATGTAGACTGTATCACTACAAAGAGTGCATCCGCCATCTAATGACGTGCAGAAAGTATAAGGTAGAATATACTTGGATTCAATGTTATTTTTCGTGATGAAGGAGTTAACCGATTTGGCAAGTGAAAGAAAATTAGTAATTGAAATTCTATATTCCAATTATTTTTCTTACTAAAAAACTTCATCATATAAACATCTGTTTTATTAGTTTTGAGCAAAATTAATAACTATTCTGTTATTGCGTTACATAAAATTACGAATATGATTACTTTGTTTAAATTGATTTATTGATATACGTAAAAAATTTTTTTCAGCTGTATTTCAGATCCTGTCAAGTCAATTTTTGTCTTTAAAGTTTTATAACACCCATTTTTTCTTTATGCTTTTTGTCATTTCAACCCCATTTATTAGGATTATGGCTTATTTTTCGTCCAATTATTTAATGAAAAATTTTCATTCATGAAATTAAAACAATTTTCAGATTTAATGCAATGGCTAAAAATAATTATTTATTTAGTGGTGTTATTGCTATATTATAGAAGAAATATTATATATTTCCTTTTAATGCATTCCAATAAATTTAAAATTAAATGATTAAAAAGCACTAATTATACAATCATACGATATTTTGAAGTACAAAGTGTTCAATCAAACCGTAAAACTATACAAGATTAAAGCTTGATAATGCACTTTCTTTAAAATAGAAAATAATGTTATGCACATCCAATGCTGTTTTTAAAAATTATCAAGTTATTAATTTATGATAAATAATATTACTACAAAATACTAAATATTCATTTAGTAATTAACGTTTTTTTAGATGTTTACAGAAGCTACACACTGATTTATCTTTTTAATTCATAACAATCTTCCTTTGATTTAATGATAAAAAAAATGTTAATATTATTGAAAATTTATTTGTATTTCAAAAATAGTGAGTAAAATCAAGACAAACGAACAAACAGTTATATAATAAACACAGTTTTACAATTATATTAATAGGAACAAAAAATAATTCGTAGCTCACCTGAGAAGTTGTTCAAATTCCCACAGAAAACTGGTACGTTACAGGGTTTTTCATCTCCGCACGGACTTAATAATTAATAACAAAATTTTCGTTAACAGCGTCGTCCGGCTCCGTGAACGATATACTGTTCACAAATTTATCGTTAAATAACTTTTGTCCTTTGCCCATTCTTAATAGGCACGCTCTTATTTCCAGTGATTGGGGAAAAAGTATCGGCATAAGCATACAAATGACGACTTAGAAAGTTTTTCAAGTTTAATAGTGGCAGTTCTATACTATGAGCCATTCTTGTGTGCAAATAAAAACGATAATAAACTAAAAATAACTAAGAACTAAATATAATTGTACTGAAAAGTAACCTAAACTATTAATAAATATATAAACACTGGAAGTAACCAGTATCAATAGGCTTGGCACATTAACACGAAATAACACAAATATACTGAACTACAACAAAAATTACACTAAAAACAATTATTTAAATTACTTCCTACGTAATTATTAAACTAGAATAATGCAAAAATATATATAATAATAACAAATAATTGTTAAGAGAAAGTGTTCGCACAAAAGATTTAAACAGCTCATTCATAGGTAATATCACATATTAAAGCAACACGCGGGAAATGTTTGTATCCTTCTCATGTGATTTCGGCTTGGCGTCTCATTGTCGCGAATCAACCTCATTCCTTGACATAGCGAGATGAATCTGATAAGGATCAGTTGGAAAGAACATTACAAACTTCGAAATCTAATGCCGTCTCCAGGATGTGTTCGATTAAGTGCCGATTTTTCAATAGATGAGCGATTAATATTGTCAGATGCACACAATAGATCATCAATAAGACATTTATTTTTATTCAAATGTTTATTAACGCACACTTCGAAGCTACGCCAGGGTTATTAGTTACGAACCTCGTATTTTTAGCTTATCTAGAGTAATGAGGATGACACCTCGGCTGGTTTCCTACTCAATAAAAAAGTTAAAAAAATAATGCACCGTATTTGCTATAATTTCAGCCGCATCCCAAATTATATTTTTGTGGAGAAATCAATATTAATGTAAAAACAGCAGATAGTTACGATTCTTTTTTAAAAAATTGTATTAAAATCAGAACTAATAAGAAGTGAATAATAAATTTATTTTACCAGTATTAAAAATTTTAAATACATACACATGAACTTGTAATTGTTCTAAACGTTAGTATCATATTCACTTTTCCGCACCAATGAGCATCTCCGCCTTCAATTATAAACTGCACAAGATATTCAGTAGAATTAACAGTGGAAAAGTATTTACAAAATTTTCAATTTAAAGTACATTACATATTAGAATATAAGTGAATGAAACATACACGATAATATGCGCGGTAAACCAGTCAAGTACTAATTTCTCCCTGAATTGTATTGTATCTTAATGGACTAAATTCATGATGGTCACATGATAACTGCAATCACGTGTTTCCCATTGATTAAAAATTGACATAATAGTTGTTCAACTTGTAAAGTTTAGATAACATTTTAAATTTGATGATTGGGTAAAGAGTTCACGTGTTAAAATTGTTCAAACAGTTTTCAAAATTAAAAAAAAACTTAGCATTATACGAATACTTTTAAATTAAGTTAGTTTTGCCTAACTATGTGCATTATTATATCGTTGAAAATTATGTACTTTTTAAAAGAAAATTTTTGAAAAAAGCAAAAGTTGGTAACAGTGAAGCACATGAACTAATTAACTGGAAACGCGTGATTACATGTATGATGTAATTATGACGTCGAATTAATTTATGAACTGATTGGCTGAAAACACGTGACTGAGTTATGTGACTATGACGTCACATGAATATAGTCCATTGAATTTAATTTTTAAACGCTCATGTTTTTGTTATTCACCTTTGCCTATTTATACTAAACCATTATTTTATTTTGATTCTGCATCAATTTTACACTTAATAACTACTCGATACCAGTCTGTTCATTCTTTTGTAAATCATTCTATAATTTTTCTAACTTGTCTATATTCTGTATCTTCATTATAAAAAAGGAATCGACTTCCTTGCGCAGGCGTCTTAGTGTCGAAATAATAATTTTATAAGGCTACATAACAAGCTTTACAGTACACTCGACAATGCATTAATTTTAAAGTATCCGACTGCGTTCGTAATGGTGATTTTAAAAAAGCGCATAAATGGATAATTTTCATGATATTTAGTGTCGCTGAGATTAGAATACATGTATAAAGTTGTTTTAACGACATTTTGACAAAAAAAATTATTTAAATACAATATTTTGGGAAAAAATTAACTTAGAATAATCTTTTTTCCAAATGTTCTCCTTTTGTGAAAAATGGTTCTATTATAATAATATTTTGCCTGTGTATAGCTCAGATCCCTTACAGAGGCTGAACTAGAATTTTTGAAAAATTCACATTATTTTCAGAGTTACCACCAAATGAAATTATTATCGGCGTTTTTTACTTAAAATTTCTCCCCTCTGTTGTTGTAAAATACGGATAAATCCACTTCTAAGTTATATATTTCAAAAATTTTAGTTCCGCCTCTGTACAGAGGTCTGAGCTATATACCAGCAAAATATTATAATAGAAGCATTTTTCATAAAAAGAGAATGTTTATAAAATTGGTCATACTATGTTCATTTTTTGCTAAAATATTGTACTTAATTAATGTTTTATTGTAATAATAGTCTTAAAACAATTTTATATACGTTTGCTAATCTAAGTAACACTAAATATCATAAATATTATCCATTTATATGCTTTTGTTAAATCACGGTTCCGAACGTAGTCGGATAAATTAACACATAACTCATAATTGAATTCTCAGTGAGAATTAACTCGTGATTCATGACAATGAAAATGATTTATAATGCTTGAGAATTTGTCAAATTTTTAGAATGTTTAGTTATTTAAGTAATTGACAAATGATATTTTATCAAGCAATAGGAAAAGTAAAGCTTTCAGAAATGACATGTATAAAACCAGAAAATGAAATAATTCCAACAAAATGTTACTTTAAATCAGTTTACTGGTGGTTCGAAAAAAAATTATTAATCTCAAGTTTGTTTCGAGCACACATTTACTAATATAATTTAAATCTGACGAATAGTTATAGAAGGCAAGTGAAAAACGAAAATACCGTAAAATCCGGCGTATAACGCGCACTTGGAACACAAAAAGTAAGATCGAAACTTAAGGGTGCACGTTATACAGAGATTTCTTAGATAATCCTATGATTTTTATCTAAGAAAACGAATCCTGTGGTGTAACTTAAACCACCATAAGTCCAGGTGTTAGAAGAAAGAAGCTGTTGAATAGGCTTATAAATTAGTTTTAATAACACACATCAAAACTTTATACATATATACATTCGAAAAGAGGAATGCAGCATAACATTTCTGCCGTAATTTACTCCGCCATCTTACGTACACGTGAATGTTTCGCCTTTGTCTTTTTTCTCCATTTGTCTTTATAGTTCTTTATGGACTGTTGACGTAATTGTCCAAGATATTCGATTCTGAATTTTGACTGGAGTTGTTGTCACATTTTCTGTAGATATTTTGCTCTTTTACTTAATTTCTCTGTATCTACAGAGTCAATATTGGCAACTCGAGATTCAGGAATTTCCCGCAAAAACATTTCTGGAGTTAAGGGAGAAACATCATCAACTTCTTCTGAAACGTAGGTGAGTGGTCTGGAGTTGATCACTCTCTCACAGTCACAAAGTACCGTAATCAACTCTTCGTAATCAAGAGCAGCACGACGGAGAATTTTTCGTAGAATTGCCTTTGTCATTTGGTCTAAGCGCTCCCACCAGGGTGCAGATAGAGAATTAAACTTCCACTGAATTTTTTCTGCTGCAACTCTGATAAGGATGCTATCCCAATCCAAAGCACGCAGAAGTCTCTCCTCCCTTAAAATTCGTGCCGTTGTCAGAATATATGGTGGTAGGTCGTCCACGAGAGACGAGAAATAAAACGTCTTAGTGATTGAAAAAATGCTTCAGTTGTCAAGGAGGTAATCACCTCTAAATGAATAGCCCTATAAACAGCACAAGTATAAATGACTATGTAAGCCTTTCGACTGTACTTTGCAGATACATTTTGAGTAAACTTGGTTTGATTGTATCGATTACTAACAAATTTTTTTAAAAAAAGAATTGACGTTCTGTATTGAAATAAACTTTGTGACAATTTTTCTAGCCATTTTCCTTTTTGGCAAGAGGTAAGCTAAAAATGTTTCGTTTACTACAGAAAATATACAAAATAATTCATATTTTCAATTCAAAATAAAAGCAAAAGGGGAAAAATAGAACTTATGAATTGTAAAAGAAAAAAATACACTTTCACCAAAGATTCCTTCTGGACATTAATAAAAAAAATTTATATTCACTGACTTCAAGAAAACCACTTAAGAAATTCTTCTATTTATGAAATTCATTTAGTTTTAAAAATTACTGTTGTAAGAAAGGATAACCACAAATTAAAGCTCTGAAAATTACCTTTTCCTAATGCTATTATCCACCTGAAAAATATTTTACTTAAAAAAATGAGTTTTTAAAATTAATAATTTGTGGAAGGTAAAAATCAAAGAAAAATTTCCTTAATTTTTCTAAGCATTTCTCCCACAAATTAGCATCAAATTGTATAATTTCAGTATAATTTTCTATTGAATGAAAGTTTTTATTTAGCAGAGCTACAAACAGACAATTTGTTAAATTACTGACAGCTAATTGACATTCAATTTGATAGTAATATTTGTGAGTTTTTTTCAAGGCAATGATACCATTGGAATTCATTAAACAAAAATCAGGTGTATTATATATTAATTCTTGTACAGAATGACCCTTTGGATTAAAAATACATTTGATCTCTATTAACATGTAGTCCTCACCTAATCTAATTAATCCATCCGGAGAGGCAGCAATACACTGCTCAAAACGATGTATAACTAGACCAGTTTGTCGGACTACATTTTGTGGATTGCGTTGTTGGACAATATACCGGATGTAATCTTCATGTTCCAACCCGTACTTTACAGCCGGTATAAAATTCAACGAACCATCCTTTCCCCCCCCAAAATTTGAGAGGCTAATGTTTCCAAATCAGCTACTCTCGAAATAATTCATTTGGTGTCACTTGCAGTGAGGCGTAACTTTCTATCCAGATGCCATTCACTGCAATTTTGTCCCACAGTCCTTCTTTCTAATGCTAATCTTTCCTCCATGTTCCTATAGTAATTTTTATGAGAAAAAAAGTGACGCATCAATATCTAATGCAGGCAAATTTTCTGCATACTTTTGACTGCATACAGCAGCGAGCAAAAGGATAGATTTTTCCAAAATCACTTTCAGTCCTCTTTAGCTCCATGAAAGGACAAAAATTTATTTCATTGTAGTCAAAATTTTTATTCACAAGCCTTCTTGTTGAAGATTCGCCCTTAAAAGTTTGCTAGTGTCCGTGAAACCGTTTTAGCTGGCTTTGATGGTGTCAAATTTTCAGCCGTTCAGTTGACGCATATAACAACTCGTTTCTGACGTAATCTTCAATTGCATGAAGCAATGCAAAAACATGTTTGCAGTATGCAGGAGAACAACTCCCTGCAGGACAAGTGCATTTTGCAGTGATTATCTGAAATTAGAAAGAAAGTTTGCAGTTTATTTTAAACAAATAAACTGCAAAATTAAAAATTTTAAGCATGCGTAAAATGTTTCATATTTACATACCATTCCGGTGAACAATAAGCTGGCAAATATGTTTTAGAATTTGGGCCAAAGTTTTTTGACAAAATGAGTACTTTATTTTCCAAATCGATTAACTCCGTAAACCAAGAAGATGTGAAAATGATGAAATATTGTGTGTGTATTGTTTTGTAAAATTCCTTTTATATTACAAATTCAAAAAAAAAGATGTAGACTGTATCACTACAAAGAGTGCATCCGCCATCTAATGACGTGCAGAAAGTATAAGGTAGAATATACTTGGATTCAATGTTATTTTTCGTGATGAAGGAGTTAACCGATTTGGCAAGTGAAAGAAAATTAGTAATTGAAATTCTATATTCCAATTATTTTTCTTACTAAAAAACTTCATCATATAAACATCTGTTTTATTAGTTTTGAGCAAAATTAATAACTATTCTGTTATTGCGTTACATAAAATTACGAATATGATTACTTTGTTTAAATTGATTTATTGATATACGTAAAAAATTTTTTTTCAGCTGTATTTCAGATCCTGTCAAGTCAATTTTTGTCTTTAAAGTTTTATAACACCCATTTTTTCTTTATGCTTTTTTTTTCATTTCAACCCCATTTATTAGGATTATGGCTTATTTTTCGTCCAATTATTTAATGAAAAATTTTCATTCATGAAATTAAAACAATTTTCAGATTTAATGCAATGGCTAAAAATAATTATTTATTTAGTGGTGTTATTGCTATATTATAGAAGAAATATTATATATTTCCTTTTAATGCATTCCAATAAATTTAAAATTAAATGATTAAAAAGCACTAATTATACAATCATACGATATTTTGAAGTACAAAGTGTTCAATCAAACCGTAAAACTATACAAGATTAAAGCTTGATAATGCACTTTCTTTAAAATAGAAAATAATGTTATGCACATCCAATGCTGTTTTTAAAAATTATCAAGTTATTAATTTATGATAAATAATATTACTACAAAATACTAAATATTCATTTAGTAATTAACGTTTTTTTAGATGTTTACAGAAGCTACACACTGATTTATCTTTTTAATTCATAACAATCTTCCTTTGATTTAATGATAAAAAAAATGTTAATATTATTGAAAATTTATTTGTATTTCAAAAATAGTGAGTAAAATCAAGACAAACGAACAAACAGTTATATAATAAACACAGTTTTACAATTATATTAATAGGAACAAAAAATAATTCGTAGCTCACCTGAGAAGTTGTTCAAATTCCCACAGAAAACTGGTACGTTACAGGGTTTTTCATCTCCGCACGGACTTAATAATTAATAACAAAATTTTCGTTAACAGCGTCGTCCGGCTCCGTGAACGATATACTGTTCACAAATTTATCGTTAAATAACTTTTGTCCTTTGCCCATTCTTAATAGGCACGCTCTTATTTCCAGTGATTGGGGAAAAAGTATCGGCATAAGCATACAAATGACGACTTAGAAAGTTTTTCAAGTTTAATAGTGGCAGTTCTATACTATGAGCCATTCTTGTGTGCAAATAAAAACGATAATAAACTAAAAAATAACTAAGAACTAAATATAATTGTACTGAAAAGTAACCTAAACTATTAATAAATATATAAACACTGGAAGTAACCAGTATCAATAGGCTTGGCACATTAACACGAAATAACACAAATATACTGAACTACAACAAAAATTACACTAAAAACAATTATTTAAATTACTTCCTACGTAATTATTAAACTAGAATAATGCAAAAATATATATAATAATAACAAATAATTGTTAAGAGAAAGTGTTCGCACAAAAGATTTAAACAGCTCATTCATAGGTAATATCACATATTAAAGCAACACGCGGGAAATGTTTGTATCCTTCTCATGTGATTTCGGCTTGGCGTCTCATTGTCGCGAATCAACCTCATTCCTTGACATAGCGAGATGAATCTGATAAGGATCAGTTGGAAAGAACATTACAAACTTCGAAATCTAATGCCGTCTCCAGGATGTGTTCGATTAAGTGCCGATTTTTCAATAGATGAGCGATTAATATTGTCAGATGCACACAATAGATCATCAATAAGACATTTATTTTTATTCAAATGTTTATTAACGCACACTTCGAAGCTACGCCAGGGTTATTAGTTACGAACCTCGTATTTTTAGCTTATCTAGAGTAATGAGGATGACACCTCGGCTGGTTTCCTACTCAATAAAAAAGTTAAAAAAATAATGCACCGTATTTGCTATAATTTCAGCCGCATCCCAAATTATATTTTTGTGGAGAAATCAATATTAATGTAAAAACAGCAGATAGTTACGATTCTTTTTAAAAAATTGTATTAAAATCAGAAATAATAAGAAGTGAATAATAAATTTATTTTACCAGTATTAAAAATTTTAAATACATACACATGAACTTGTAATTGTTCTAAACGTTAGTATCATATTCACTTTTCCGCACCAATGAGCATCTCCGCCTTCAATTATAAACTGCACAAGATATTCAGTAGAATTAACAGTGGAAAAGTATTTACAAAATTTTCAATTTAAAGTACATTACATATTAGAATATAAGTGAATGAAACATACACGATAATATGCGCGGTAAACCAGTCAAGTACTAATTTCTCCTGAATTGTATTGTATCTTAATGGACTAAATTCATGATGGTCACATGATAACTGCAATCACGTGTTTCCCATTGATTAAAAATTGACATAATAGTTGTTCAACTTGTAAAGTTTAGATAACATTTTAAATTTGATGATTGGGTAAAGAGTTCACGTGTTAAAATTGTTCAAACAGTTTTCAAAATTAAAAAAAACTTAGCATTATACGAATACTTTTAAATTAAGTTAGTTTTGCCTAACTATGTGCATTATTATATCGTTGAAAATTATGTACTTTTTAAAAGAAAATTTTTGAAAAAAGCAAAATTTGGCAACAGTGAAGCACCTGAACTAATTAACTGGAAACGTGTGATTACATGTATGATGTAATTATGACGTCGAATTAATTTATGAACTGATTGGCTGAAAACACGTGACTGAGTTATGTGACTATGACGTCACATGAATATAGTCCATTGAATTTAATTTTTAAACGCTCATGTTTTTGTTATTCACCTTTGCCTATTTATACTAAACCATTATTTTATTTTGATTCTGCATCAATTTTACACTTAATAACTACTCGATACCAGTCTGTTCATTCTTTTGTAAATCATTCTATAATTTTTCTAACTTGTCTATATTCTGTATCTTCATTATAAAAAGGAATCGACTTCCTTGCGCAGGCGTCTTAGTGTCGAAATAATAATTTTATAAGGCTACATAACAAGCTTTACAGTACACTCGACAATGCATTAATTTTAAAGTATCCGACTGCGTTCGTAATGGTGATTTTAAAAAAGCGCATAAATGGATAATTTTCATGATATTTAGTGTCGCTGAGATTAGAATACATGTATAACGTTGTTTTAACGACATTTTGACAAAAAAAATTATTTAAATACAATATTTTGGGAAAAAATTAACTTAGAATAATCTTTTTTCCAAATGTTCTCCTTTTGTGAAAAATGGTTCTATTATAATAATATTTTGCCTGTGTATAGCTCAGATCCCTTACAGAGGCTGAACTAGAATTTTTGAAAAATTCACATTATTTTCAGAGTTACCACCAAATGAAATTATTATCGGCGTTTTTTACTTAAAATTTCTCCCCTCTGTTGTTGTAAAATACGGATAAATCCACTTCTAAGTTATATATTTCAAAAAATTTTAGTTCCGCCTCTGTACAGAGGTCTGAGCTATATACCAGCAAAATATTATAATAGAAGCATTTTTCATAAAAAAGAGAATGTTTATAAAATTGGTCATACTATGTTCATTTTTTGCTAAAATATTGTACTTAATTAATGTTTTATTGTAATAATAGTCTTAAAACAATTTTATATACGTTTGCTAATCTAAGTAACACTAAATATCATAAATATTATCCATTTATATGCTTTTGTTAAATCACGGTTCCGAACGTAGTCGGATAAATTAACACATAACTCATAATTGAATTCTCAGTGAGAATTAACTCGTGATTCATGACAATGAAAATGATTTCTAATGCTTGAGAATTTATCATATTTTAGAATGTTTAGTTATTTAAGTAATTGACAAATGATATTTTATCAAGCAATAGGAAAAGTAAAGCTTTCAGAAATGACATGTATAAAACCAGAAAATGAAATAATTCCAACAAAATGTTACTTTAAATCAGTTTACTGGTGGTTCAAAAAAAAAAAAAAATATTAATCTCAAGTTTGTTTCGAGCACACATTTACTAATATAATTTAAATCTGACGAATAGTTATAGAAGGCAAGTGAAAAAGAAAATACCGTAAAATCCGGCGTATAACGCGCACTTGGAACACAAAAGTAAGATCGAAACTTAAGGGTGCACGTTATACAGAGATTTCTTAGATAATCCTATGATTTATCTAAGAAAACGAATCCTGTGGTGTAACTTAAACCACCATAAGTCCAGGTGTTAGAAGAAAGAAGCTGTTGAATAGGCTTATAAATTAGTTTTAATAACACACATCAAAACTTTATACATATATACATTCGAAAAGAGGAATGCAGCATAACATTTCTGCCGTAATTTACTCCGCCATCTTACGTACACGTGAATGTTTCGCCTTTGTCTTTTTCTCCATTTGTCTTTATAGTTCTTTATAGACTGTTGATGTAATTGTCCAAGATATTCGATTCGGAATTTTGACTGGAGTTGTTGCCACATTTTCTGTAGATATTTTGCTCTTTTACTTAATTTCTCTGTATATACAGGGTCAATATCGGCAACTCGAGATTCAGGAATTTCCCGCAAAAACATTTCTGGAGTTAAGGGAGAAACATCATCAACGTCTTCTGACACGTAGGTGAGTGGTCTGGAGTTGATCACTCTCTCACAGTCACAAAGTACCGTAAATAACTCTTCGTAATCAAGAGCAGCACGACGAAGAATTTTTCGTAGAATTGCCTTTGTCATTTGCACTAAGCGCTCCCACCAGGGTGCAGATGAAAAATTAAACTTCCACTGAATTTTTTCTGCTGCAACTCTGGCAAGGATGCTATCCCAATCCAAAGCACGCAGAAGTCTCTCCTCCCTTAAAATTCGTGCCGTTGTCAGAATATATGGTGGTAGGTCGTCCACGAGACGAGAAATAAAACGCCTTAGTGATTGAAAAAATGCTTCAGTTGTCAAGGAGGTAATCACCTCTAAATGAATAGCCCTATAAACAGCACAAGTATAAATGACTATGTAAGCCTTTCGACTGTACTTTGCTGATACATTTTGAGTAAACTTGATTTGATTGTATCGATTACTAACAAATTTTTTAAAAAAAGAATTGACGTTCTGTATTGAAATAAACTTTGAGACAATTTTTCTAGGCATTTTCCTTTTGGGCGAGAGGTAAGCTAAAAATGTTTCGTTTATTACAGAAAATATACAAAATAATTCATATTTTCAATCCAAAATAAAAGCAAAAGGTGAAAAATAGAACTTATGAATTGTAAAAGAAAAAAATACACTTTCACCAAAGATTCCTTCTGGACATTAATTAAAAAAAATTTATATTCACTGACTTCAAGAAAACCACTTAAGAAATTCTTCTATTTATGAAATTCATTTAGTTTTAAAAATTACTGTTGTAAGAAAGGATAACCACAAATTAAAGCTCTGAAAATTACCTTTTCCTAATGCTATTATCCACCTGAAAAATATTTTACTTAAAAAATGAGTTTTTAAAATTAATAATTTGTGGAAGGTAAAAATCAAAGAAAAATTTCTTTAATTTTTCTAAGCATTTCTCCCACAAATTAGCATGAAATTGTATAATTTCAGTATAATTTTCTATTGAATGAAAGTTTTTATTTAGCAGAGCTACAAACAGACAATTTGTTAAATTACTGACAGCTAATTGACATTCAATTTGATAGTAATATTTGTGAGTTTTTTCAAGGCAATGATACCATTGGAATTCATTAAACAAAAATCAGGTGTATTATATATTAATTCTTGTACAGAATGACCCTTTGGATTAAAAATACATTTGATCTCTATTAACATGTAATCCTCACCTAATCTAATTAATCCATCCGGAGAGGCAGCAATACACTGCTCAAAACGATGTATAACTAGACCAGTTTGTCGGACTACATTTTGTGGATTGCGTTGTTGGACAATATACCGGATGTAATCTTCATGTTCCAACCCGTACTTTACAGCCGGTATAAAATTCAACGAACCATCCTTTTTCCCCCAAAATTTGAGAGGCTAATGTTTCCAAATCAGCTACTCTCGAAATAATTCATTTGGTGTCACTTGCAGTGAGGCGTAACTTTCTATCCAGATGCCATTCACTGCAATTTTGTCCCACAGTCCTTCTTCTAATGCTAATCTTTCCTCCATGTTCCTATAGTAATTTTTATGAGAAAAAAAGTGACGCATCAATATCTAATGCAGGCAAATTTTCTGCATACTTTTGACTGCATACAGCAGCGAGCAAAAGGATAGATTTTTCCAAAATCACTTTCAGTCCTCTTTAGCTCCATGAAAGGACAAAAATTTATTTCATTGTAGTCAAAATTTTTATTCACAAGCCTTCTTGTTGAAGATTCGCCCTTAAAAAGTTTGCTAGTGTCCGTGAAACCGTTTTAGCTGGCTTTGGATGGTGTCAAATTTTCAGCCGTTCAGTTGACGCATATAACAACTCGTTTCTGACGTAATCTTCAATTGCATGAAGCAATGCAAAAACATGTTTGCAGTATGCAGGAGAACAACTCCCCTGCAGGACAAGTGCATTTTGCAGTGATTATCTGAAATTAGAAAGAAAGGGCAGTTTATTTTAAACAAATAAACTGCAAAATTAAAAATTTTAAGCATGCGTAAAATGTTTCATATTTACATACCATTCCGGTGAACAATAAGCTGGCAAATATGTTTTAGAATTTGGGCCAAAATTTTTTTGACAAAATGAGTACTTCATTTTCCAAATCGATTAACTCCGTAAACCAAGAAGATGAGAAAATGATGAAATATTGTGTGTGTATTGTTTTGTAAAATTCCTTTATATTACAAATTCAAAAAAAAAAGATGTAGACTGTATCACTACAAAGAGTGCATCCGCCATCTAATGACGTGCAGAAAGTATAAGGTAGAATATACTTGGATTCAATGTTATTTTTCGTGATGAAGGAGTTAACCGATTTGGCAAGTGAAAGAAAATTAGTAATTGAAATTCTATATTCCAATTATTTTTCTTACTAAAAACTTCATCATATAAACATCTGTTTTATTAGTTTTGAGCAAATTAATAACTATTCTGTTATTGCGTTACATAAAATTACGAATATGATTACTTTGTTTAAATTGATTTATTGATATACGTAAAAAATTTTTTCAGCTGTATTTCAGATCCTGTCAAGTCAATTTTTGTCTTTAAAGTTTTATAACACCCATTTTTCTTTATGCTTTTGTCATTTCAACCCCATTTATTAGGATTATGGCTTATTTTTCGTCCAATTATTTAATGAAAATTTTCATTCATGAAATTAAAACAATTTTCAGATTTAATGCAATGGCTAAAAATAATTATTTATTTAGTGGTGTTATTGCTATATTATAGAAGAAATATTATATATTTCCTTTTAATGCATTCCAATAAATTTAAAATTAAATGATTAAAAAGCACTAATTATACAATCATACGATATTTTGAAGTACAAAGTGTTCAATCAAACCGTAAAACTATACAAGATTAAAGCTTGATAATGCACTTTCTTTAAAATAGAAAATAATGTTATGCACATCCAATGCTGTTTTTAAAAATTATCATGTTATTAATTTATGATAAATAATATTACTACAAAATACTAACTATTCATTTAGTAATTAAATTAACGTTTTTTTAGATGTTTACAGAAGCTACACACTGATTTATCTTTTTAATTCATAACAATCTTCCTTGATTTAATGATAAAAAAATGTTAATATTATTGAAAATTTATTTGTATTTCAAAAATAGTGAGTAAAATCAAGACAAACGAACAAACAGTTATATAATAAACACAGTTTTACAATTATATTAATAGGAACAAAAATAATTCGTAGCTCACCTGAGAAGTTGTTCAAATTCCCACAGAAAACTGGTACGTTACAGGGTTTTTCATCTCCGCACGGACTTAATAATTAATAACAAAATTTTCGTTAACAGCGTCGTCCGGCTCCGTGAACGATATACTGTTCACAAATTTATCGTTAAATAACTTTTGTCCTTGCCCATTCTTAATAGGCACGCTCTTATTTCCAGTGATTGGGAAAAAGTATCGGCATAAGCATACAAATGACGACTTAGAAAGTTTTTCAAGTTTAATAGTGGCAGTTCTATACTATGAGCCATTCTTGTGTGCAAATAAAAACGATAATAAACTAAAAATAACTAAGAACTAAATATAATTGTACTGAAAAGTAACCTAAACTATTAATAAATATATAAACACTGGAAGTAACCAGTATCAATAGGCTTGGCACATTAACACGAAATAACACAAATATACTGAACTACAACAAAAATTACACTAAAAACAATTATTTAAATTACTTCCTACGTAATTATTAAACTAGAATAATGCAAAAATATATATAATAATAACAAATAATTGTTAAGAGAAAGTGTTCGCACAAAAGATTTAAACAGCTCATTCATAGGTAATATCACATATTAAAGCAACACGCGGGAAATGTTTGTATCCTTCTCATGTGATTTCGGCTTCTGGCGTCTCATTGTCGCGAATCAACCTCATTCCTTGACATAGCGAGATGAATCTGATAAGGATCAGTTGAAAGAACATTACAAACTTCGAAATCTAATGCCGTCTCCAGGATGTGTTCGATTAAGTGCCGATTTTTCAATAGATGAGCGATTAATATTGTCAGATGCACACAATAGATCATCAATAAGACATTTATTTTTATTCAAATG
This sequence comes from Trichonephila clavipes, assembly GCA_019973935.1. Taxonomy (NCBI): domain Eukaryota; kingdom Metazoa; phylum Arthropoda; class Arachnida; order Araneae; family Nephilidae; genus Trichonephila; species Trichonephila clavipes. The sequence continues at coordinate 6,417 of BMAU01003673.1, read as the reverse complement.
TTTATTAACGCACACTTCGAAGCTACGCCAGGGTTATTAGTTACGAACCTCGTATTTTTAGCTTATCTAGAGTAATGAGGATGACACCTCGGCTGGTTTCCTACTCAATAAAAAAGTTAAAAAAATAATGCACCGTATTTGCTATAATTTCAGCCGCATCCCAAATTATATTTTTGTGGAGAAATCAATATTAATGTAAAAACAGCAGATAGTTACGATTCTTTTTAAAAAATTGTATTAAAATCAGAATAATAAGAAGTGAATAATAAATTTATTTTACCAGTATTAAAATTTTAAATACATACACATGAACTTGTAATTGTTCTAAACGTTAGTATCATATTCACTTTCCGCACCAATGAGCATCTCCGCCTTCAATTATAAACTGCACAAGATATTCAGTAGAATTAACAGTGGAAAAGTATTTACAAAATTTTCAATTTAAAGTACATTATATATTAGAATATAAGTGAATGAAACATACACGATAATATGCGCGGTAAACCAGTCAAGTACTAATTTCTCCTGAATTGTATTGTATCTTAATGGACTAAATTCATGATGGTCACATGATAACTGCAATCACGTGTTTCCCATTGATTAAAAATTGACATAATAGTTGTTCAACTTGTAAAGTTTAGATAACATTTTAAATTTGATGATTGGGTAAAGAGTTCACGTGTTAAAATTGTTCAAACAGTTTTCAAAATTAAAAAAAAAAAACTTAGCATTATACGAATACTTTTAAATTAAGTTAGTTTTGCCTAACTATGTGCATTATTATATCGTTGAAAATTATGTACTTTTTAAAAGAAAATTTTTGAAAAAAGCAAAATTTGGCAACAGTGAAGCACATGAACTAATTAACTGGAAACGCGTGATTTCATGTATGATGTAATTATGACGTCGAATTAATTTATGAACTGATTGGCTGAAAACACGTGACTGAGTTATGTGACTATGACGTCACATGAATATAGTCCATTGAATTTAATTTTTAAACGCTCATGTTTTTGTTATTCACCTTTGCCTATTTATACTAAACCATTATTTTATTTTGATTCTGCATCAATTTTACACTTAATAACTACTCGATACCAGTCTGTTCATTCTTTTGTAAATCATTCTATAATTTTTCTAACTTGTCTATATTCTGTATCTTCATTATAAAAAATGAATCGACTTCCTTGCGCAGGCGTCTTAGTGTCGAAATAATAATTTTATAAGGCTACATAACAAGCTTTACAGTACACCTGACAATGCATTAATTTTAAAGCATCCGACTGCGTTCGTAATGGTGATTTTAAAAAAGCGCATAAATGGATAATTTTCATGATATTTAGTGTCGCTGAGATTAGAATACATGTATAAAGTTGTTTTAACGACATTTTGACAAAAAAAAATTATTTAAATACAATATTTTGGGAAAAAAATTAACTTTAGAATAATCTTTTTCCAAATGGTCTCCTTTTGTGAAAATGGTTCTATTATAATAATATTTTGCCTGTGTATAGCCTTGCAGACCCCTTACAGAGGCTGAACTAGAATTTTTGAAAAATTCACATTATTTTCAGAGTTACCACCAAATGAAATTATTATCGGCGTTTTTTACTTAAAATTTCTCCCCTCTGTTGTTGTAAAATACGGATAAATCCACTCTAAGTTACATATTTCAAAAATTCTAGTTCAGCCTCTGTACAGAGGTCTGAGCTATATACCAGCAAAATATTATTATAATAGAAGCAGTTTCATAAAAAAAGAATGTTTGGAAAATTGGTCATACTATGTTCATTTTTTGCTAAAGTATTGTACTTAAATAATGTTGTTGACGCCTGCGTAATGATGACTGCGAGTATGACGTATGTGTGAAGATGCCTGCGTGCGCACCTGCCAACCGGAGTATATATGGTCGGAGAATCTGAAAGATTACAGTATTGCTGACGTGGGTATAATAACTTGTTTACATCGAAACCCACAATAACTTGTGTTACCTTTTTGGTTTTATTAAAATTTTAGTCGGAAAGACTTGGTCCGTCATATTATTTAAACTCGTGACACTCACGAACATTTTTGGTCCTGTCGGCCCGTGAGTCACGAACTAAAGCGCGATGGATATTTTAAAAATTAAACAAAGCTAAAACTTCCTTAAAAGGAAGTATTACTAGAATTGCAACCTTCATGGACAACGTCCGAACATGTTGACATAACTGAGCTGGAGGTCAAACTCAAGAAAATTGACCAACTCCAGAGGAAAATTGAAGAATTGAAGGAGCTATTTTTTGGATTAGAAACCGCAAAACCAACAGAAGAAGCGGAATTGAAGAAGATTTATACAAATGTGAAACACGTCTGGACGATTTGGAGGTAAGAGTTAAAAAAAAAAAAATTGATTAACTCAATTAATGTATCATTGTTGTGACTGCAGTTGAAAAAAAAATACGAAAACGGAACTTTTGCTCAAACAAAAATTCCACCTATAATACTTCCCACCTTTTCGGGAAAATATGAACAATTTAGTAACTTTAAATCCCAATTTGACGATTTAATTGCAACAAGCGAACAACTGACTCAGTCACAGAAATTGTATTATTTGAATTCCTGTCTATCAAATGAAGTTAAAGAATTTGCCTCCACTTTCGATACATTTTCATTGTATGAAGCACTCGAATCCCGATATGATAACAAAAGATTGATTGTCGATATTCATGTGCAACAAATATTAAATTTTAAGAAGAGAGAACGTGAGAATCCGAAAGAAATTCGTGAAATGATTGATTGCATTAAAAAACTTACGGGCTCTAAAATTACTAAAACTATGAGCAAAATAATTTATTTAATGTATTTTTATTAAATATTATGCTAAAGAAATTGATAATGAATCACGAAAAATTTCGAACTGAGTTTAAAAGCAAAAGATGTTCCCACATTTGATGAATTTATTGCATTTTTAGAACAACGCGAAACCATTCTTTTATCCGTAGATAAAAATTGTATTGTCGAAACAAAAACGATATTAAGAAAATCTAACTTATCCTTTAAGACAAAAACCAACCTTTTAATGAATCAATCTGTTGAAAAAACAAGAGTTGCATAGTTTATAAGGATAAAATTTTACGTCCGATATTTCGATGCAAAAAGTTTCTAGAATTGAACCCCCGAAAACTATTAGATTTAGTCCGTCTGCATAAGTTATGTGAACTGTGTTTGCGAAAAAACCACAAAAGGATGCAATGTACTTCGACGTATGTGTGCCCATGTGGCAAAAAACATTCTCGCTCCCTCTGTACTGCGGCAATAGATGACCGAAAAAATGGGTTATTCCCCCTGCCGAACTTCCAGTACTAACTAACCTGAGGACCGGGAATCGAATGTGGTGGATTCTTCCACACAGAACAGTTTTGAGTAGCACTGCTTCTCAACATAGAAAGAACGTGTTAATATCGACTGGTAGCGTTCTCTTACGAAATAATGAAGGCCGAGAACTAAAATGTCCCGTCATTTTTGACTCAGCGTCTAACATTAATATTATATCCAGAAAAATGTGTGATTTTCTTGGTATTGCAATAGAAAAGATAAATTCCTCAGTTTCAGGACTCAATTCATTAAAACAAAACTTAAAGGGAAAAACTAATATTTTAATTTCTAATAAAAGTGGGGTACTTTTTAGAGAGAAAACGTATAATTTTTGTGACTGAAAAATTACCGGGTTGACACCAAGTGTTACGTTAGATGTTTCGGAAATAAAATTCCTGAATTTTTAGAATTATCAGATCCCTATTTTTATGAAGCTAAGGAAATTCACGCTTTACTGAATGCGGATATTTTCTTTAGAATAATTATAGATAACGTATATAAAGTAAATAAAGAATTGTTGTTTAGGGAAACTGAATTTGGATGGATTGCTGGAGGACGACTCCAGGAACCAATACTAATAACTTCTCATGTTACTTTAAAGATAATGATTCGGTTGATGATACATTAAAGCTGTTTTTTGAGCTCGAATCCCTTGGCATAAAAAGATGACCCTTGCTATCGGAAAGATGACCAAGCTATGAATATTTTTAAGGAAACTGTACAATATAATAATCGGTATGTGGTTGAATTACCTTTTCGTAAACATTGGAACGAATTGTCGAATAACATTTCTGTGGCAAAGCAACGTTTTCAGAGTTTATGGGGAAGGTTACGAAGAGATAAAACCCTTTACACTCAATACAAAGAAACGATTCAAGATTATTTGAATCAAGGAATCGTAGAAAAAGTCAATGATACTTTGAAATTAATGTACACAAACCAATGTATTACTTACACACCAAGCGATAAAAGAGGGTCGTGTTACCACTTTCTACTCGTATTGTTGGATGAAGCTTCACACCAAGCTAACGAACTATCACTGAACAGATTGCTTGTGGCCTTCGGACTCAATTTGAATCCTAATCTTTAGATGTTTTAATTAATTTCAGGCTAAATCGAGTTGCAATATCATCGGATATTCGTCAGGCTTTCTTCAAATTTGTTTGGCGGATAAACAAAGATTTTGTACGGTTTTTATGGACAGATAGTAATCCACGTATTGGGGAAAAGCTCACTTGCAAATTTATAGATTTAATCAGGGTGATATTTGGAATTAATTCTAGTCCATTTCTACTAGCAGCAACAATCAAATATCACATTGAGAAATATAACGAAATTCATCCCATAACTGTACAACATTTAGATTCTTTCATGTATGTGGATAATTGGATTACGGAACAGGATACTGAGAGGAAGCTCTTTCATGTCTCGCCACGCTAAGAATATTATGAAAGAAGCAGGGATGGAGATGCGAAAATGGATCAGCAATGATACCGTTTTAATGGCTCAGTGGGCGGCTGGAAGGTTTGACACACATCCTATGGGTGCATCCATCAGGTTAGGAAACAAACAAAACAAAAAGTGTTAGGCATGGCTTGGCAAACTCTAGATGACTGTCTGACGTTGGATACTAAAGGTTTGTTGGAATTCGTTTTGATAAACGAAAATACTAAAAAGATTTATGTTACAAACAATAGGGAAGATATTTGATCCCCTGATTGCTTCTCACCCTTTACTATAAGAATAAAATGTCTCATACAAGAACTTTGGATAAAAAAATAACTTGGGATGAAATTTTACCCCAAAGTTAAAGGAAAAGTGGTTAATTTTGGTGTAAAGAACTGTCTCTATTAGATAATCTTAGAATTCCAAGGTTAGTTCTTGATTCAACGAATGATGAGGTAAGTGACCTCATTGAAATTCACATATTCTACGATGCCTCTAAACTCGCTTACAGCAGCTTACGTGAAAGTAAGAAAACAAAATGAAGTGCTCGTAAATCTCATCACTAAAACGAGGGGTGGCACTCTCTGAAAGCAGTTGTTTTGCCTCGACTTGGAGCCCTGGGAGCTTTAGTAGCAGCTCGATTGAGTTCAAGGGTTCAAGAAATCGTGTCTGCAAGAAAGTGAGTGCAAAGTGTTTCCCATTGACAGACTCCAAAATAGTCCTGGCCTGATTAAAGGCTCTTCTAAAAGATGGAAAAACAGTTTCCAAGCACAGAGTGCAGGAGGATTCCGAGCTAACTGATCCCTGTTCTTTGTTTCGATGCCCAGAGCCGTATAATCCCTCAGATTTCTTTTGCTCCAAATTTTAGTGTTGATACACTTATTTCCAACAACAAATGGTGGACTGGTCCAGCCTTCCTAAGAACTGACGAACTCCCAAAACTGTCTCTGAGTGCCCGGAACTGAATGAAGTAGATTATTTGCCTGAACTAAAAATCAAAGGACTCTAAAGAACATACTGTATTGGATTTAAACTTTAATCAAACATTTTTTGATCATTTACTTTCGTAGTAATAAGTTTCTAACTATCACCAGGTGTGTTAAGTTTTCTTTACAGGTTTCTATTTAACATTAGAAATCCAACTAACAAGAAAATGGGACTCTTACTCAGAGATGTAGAGATGAAAGAAGCAGAAATTTATTTAATGAAACAAGTACAGCTTAGCTCATTCTATAAGGAAATTAGAGCTATGCAAAATGGTGATGACATTTGTAATAAAAGTAAGATTTTAAATTTATCCCCATTTTTAGATGATAAAGGGAATCATTTGTAGGAATGGATGTGCACATATCGTATCCCTCCTATATTCATTAATGACGTACGTTAAGAGAGCGCCACCCATTCTGACAAGGCGGTTCGAGGATAACGAGTAAACCAGACTGGAATAGAAGGATTGCGCGGGAGACGACCGAGAGAAGCGACGGCGATGGCATTACGATGGAGGGCGCTGGAACGAACGCCTCGTGAATCCAACGATCTAATGATGCTTCGATTACTTTTTACTAACTTTTAGCCCTCCCTTGTAAATAATTCCCCTTAATAAAGGTATATTTAACT
>BMAU01003672.1:0-65160 GCA_019973935.1 Trichonephila clavipes | reverse complement strand
GAATTTTGAAGATGAGAGTGTATTCTAATCCCTTAGGCGTTTTTCCTGTTCAAGATAGAGTCGTGAAATATCTTGTAAATAATAGTATGTTCCCTAACATATTTTTATAATTTGCTTCTAAAATCTAAGTATTACCCTTAATTTTTTATACAAATATTTTATCCAAGTTTTTTGATGTTTCACCACGACTAAATCGTAAATATAAGAACAACAGTCAAATATCACGAGTGCAGACGGCGCTCGCTGATATTTGAGTGGAGAAAATTACAGCAGCATAAAATGCGACATCGTTTGAATTATATCTAATGCATATTTGAACTGTTTAGCGTACTCGAATTAACTCATACGCACACGTCAAGGGTTTATATTGCATTCTAAGTCAACACGGTGGCTACTGACGAGCGACTACGTGTAATTTTGAACCGCGGTTAAGTGACGAGGACGATACCTGAGCTGGATAACTCCCCTTCCAAACTTCCACAACACACCAACGTGAGGGACTTTTGACCCGACGTATTTAACGTGCATCAGCTCCTCTTCAACGCTAAACTTTTGTGGTACCAGGGCTCGAACACTGGACACGAATTTATAACCATGACCATCAGGCTACCGTGGGTCCGCAAAAGAAAATAGCATGTTTGAAAAAATGTAATGGAGAAGTATTTTGAAGAAATGACTTCAAACGAAAACCAAAATATCAAAAATTTATTTTTTAGAATAATAGTGAATATAACTTCGTACACCCCTAAAACCCCTTACCAGTGTATTTTTGAAAGCTTCCCTTTAGAGAAACTTACTATAATTATGTCAAATTCCTTTCATTTGCTCTAAGGGGATTCGAAACAATGTAATTTTTTTGAAACACAAAATTATGTTTCTTTATGGTTGAATCTAATATAATTCCTCACAAAAATGAATGAAAACCCTTTTTATCGTATAAATTGTGTTTGTATAGGAGAGATGGTTAGTTAATAAGAACATTTAAAAACGTGTCGGCAATCTAGGACCTGTGGCACGTGGTACAATTCTTAGTGGCACTCAGCACTACTCTACAAATTTGTCAATTCTGAGTGGACGGAAGTTGATAATAGACCCTATTTTTGACAAACATCTTCTGAGAGAGAGAGAGGACATTTATGGAACTACAAAATAATCTGAAGGAAGATAAATTCTAAGGATAAATTTATACAGCTAGGTTGTAAATACTGAATGTTATTGCGCAGGGGGTTTAATTGCTGAAAAGAAAATTGCATGTACTCTGCTTTCAATTTATGATTCGGTATATCAAGTAAAAAATCTTTCCTCATATGAAAAATATTTCGACTGCGAAAAGAAATTGTTTAACAAGTGAATGCTCGTGGAATCGTGTCCCGCATTATACCCCTGGTTTTTATGATATGAAAGAAGAGTGGTGAAAGAGCATAATCTTCGTATTACAATTTTTATTTAAGGGAACCAGACATGCTCAGAAAGAGTAAAATGCCAAAATTAAGACCCTTTGTTTATGAGAGACATATATCATTTAAAATTTCAATAGAGCTTAGATTTTTTTATGTCTATAATAAGGATAATTTAATTATTCCCAGAACTACAAAAATAACTTTTTACTCCAAAAGTTTTTTTTACTACTTAATTAAAGTAATACATAATTTTTGAGAACTCGTAATATATACTTATGTTTAGGTACCATTTTTTAAAAAAAAGTATCCTTTTTTTTATGCAAAATATTTTTTACACATATATAAACAATACATAAAATACAGTGAAACTCTTTTTTTAGTAAAATTTTAGTGATAGTTTCTTTAAAAAAATTATGAAACTTTGAAATTTGAAATTTTTTATTTTTTCTGCTTTTTTTTTATGCATAAAACAATTTTTAAAAAATTAGGCACTATTTTAATAGGAAAAAAATTAGGTTCACTATATGCATAGGCATCTTGTATAGAAGTATAAAAATCAGGAATCATACAGTGCAATAGTTTTTTTTTAAAAATGTACCTAAATGCAAAAAAAAATATGCTTTTGAGAAAAAGTGAAAAAACTAAAAAAAACAATATTTTTCACATATTATACACTTAATTAGTATTTTCTTGCCTATTTTTATATGACTAATAATAATCCTTAACCATTTTCTAGAGTTACAAAAGTAATTTTAAATTCATATGTTTTTTTTTTCCCTTTGTTTTAGTTAACATGAACATAATTTTCGAGATCTTGTAATACATATTTTCATGTATAGGTACCATTTCTTACAAAAATATTCTTTGAATATACAAAAAATTTACAAATATATATAAAGTAACATATTAAACATAATGAATCTGTTTTTTAACTAATTATATTTATATAATTGCATAATTTCTTAAAAAAATAATCATAAAACCTTAAAATTATGAAAATCTTAATTTTGTTTTTACATATAAAAATCTAATTTTCAAAAAAATTAGACACATACTAAAAGATATTTTTGTTCACTGTATGCACATGTATCCTGTTTAGATATAAAGGTTTCAAAACAATATGCTACAATAGTTTTTTAAAAAGTGTACCTAAATTTAAAAATATTAAACATTCGAGAAAAAAAAATATAATAAAACTTAACAAAAAATTTCTCCTTACATTATCGATTTGATTAATATTTCCCTGCTTGGTATTCATTTTCACTTCATCTAAATTCTGTTTATCCATTTTCCTTTTAAAGACCTTCTTTTATTTCTGGCTTCCAATGACACTTTATTTACTATACGTTCAGCCTCAAAAATTCGTTTGTTATCAATTATAAGTAAAGGCACGTTCCGTGTTGTATCCTGATTTAATGCCCAGAGCTTCAAAGACTTTTATCCTACTTACATATCCATCATTAAACAAATTACAGCATCCATAACTCAAATTTCAAAGTTTCAATGCCAACAAAACTGTTTTAGGAATTCGCTCCCAAATACATTTGTTAAAACTTTCATTGGGATTTGTGTTTGTGTTCTTCCATGAAGGCACTTTTTCAATAAGTCCTTCTCTGTGAGATCCCGAAACACTTTTTCACTTTCAATAAAATTGACTCGGGTAAAGAATGCTTGTGAATATAAAATTCCCCCTAACAATGCTACGGTTATAACTCGCAATTCAGCTATCCTCACCAAGAGGACACAAAGCGTGTTAATTGAGGATTATCCTCAGTACTTAGTTTATGAAAATAAATAGCCCATATGGCTCTTTTTCACGTCCTCCACAGATGACAAATTTTTACGGATTGCTAGCCCATAATGTTGGATTGAGTCCACTTCTTTAAGCGTTAGCCGTCCACGTCCCGAAATATTTTTCCCATCTGATAGCTTAATGCCTTTGCTCATTTTTAGAATGTTTCTCAGCCTTGTGCCCATACGCTTTTGCACATGACCAACACATTCTAATTTTTCAACTTCTGTGTCGCCATATACTTTTGCTTCTTTTATAGTAAGAAATCCTTTTTAGTCCCCATCACCAAGATACTGCGTATAACATGCTTTTCGTGATGTTTCAGATCGCTGAAATATACTTAATACCCCCCGACATTCCATTCCCCACTGAATCCTTCGTAATTTTAGCACAATTTTCACATGGTTTTTTTACCCTTACATGAAGAAACAATATTTTGTGAGAGCTTCAAAGTCGATAACCTTTCCGTTCTCAACAGACGTAGCACACATACAACTCCGTTCAATGAAGAATAGCCTCTTTTATGCCATGTGCCATCCACAGCCACAGCTATATTTGAATTATTATCATTCGCTATGACTGCTTCGTGAACAGCTGCATTCATCGAGTCTTCACTAATTGTTTTTAAAACATTTAAAAACAAAGAATTCTGGCGTTCAAACTTTGCAGGTGGTGGAGGCAAATTCATGAGCCCACAGAATATTCGGAGCAGCAGCTCCACCTTTTCAATAGCTCTCATTCCATATGTCAATCTTAGGTTAACATCATAACATTTATTTGATATTTTTGATGACATTGTACTCGTCGATTCTTCACAGTTGTGACAAATTATTTCCAAACTCACAGCTAAACCTCTACGACTTTTAAATCTTCTCTCAGCTCAATTTTCTCTGAAGAACAGCAATATTTTACAACATAAGAGATTTTCATAAGGGAAGATAATAAATCAGTTCAACGATTATGTTTACATTTTTGAGAATCTTGTTCTTTTTTAGTAAATCCGGTATTTTTAATTTTTTCTCCTGAAGCACTTTCACGGAATTCAAAAGCAATTCTTCAGTCGATTTAGACATTTTATGTTGATTGCTACTATACTCTGCCAAATTTTTATTCTTGGCATAATTACTCGTTTAAAAAAGTTAAGATACTTTTAAAATCTTATGAATATTAATAATTATAAGTAAAAATAAACATTTCTTACGAAAATTAATGTAAAAATTAAGTAGTTGTATGCCACAAAGAAACTTCGGAATAGACGAACTCGGTTCAAAACATTGCCATAAACCGAAATTTAAAAGTAAGAAATTTTGTCACACATCTTGGAACAATAGCTCACGCACAAGCGTGGCTAAAAGTAGCGGGGTTAACATTCAAACGAAAAACAATCAAAAGATTAATATAGATAAAACACAGGGGAAACTATATTTAAAGTTCAAAGGGGCGTGTCAAAAGGGGCGTGGTCATTTATTTACATTTTTATTTTTCATATTTTAGGGCTATTTTATTAACAAACATATAAGTATTATACATTTTTAGATTCAGAAAAAAATAAGCACTATTTTTAGAAATAAAAATTGAAAAATCGATTATTTGAAAGTATATGATGTCCCTGTTCCCCTTTAACTGTAATGAAGGGAATAATTTATATTTCACTTTGTCTATTCCTTATTTAAATAAATATGTTGGAAACATACATTTTTAATTTTTTTTATCTTTGTTGAAGTATAAGTAACATTTTATATTGTTTATTTTTATGTTAATAAATGTATTTTATTGATCCATAATTAATATAAAATAAAACTGTAAATCTAAATTATTTACCTCTATTCTTTAAATCTGCAAATATTACCGTAAAAATCGAAGGATTTCAAAAATTCCCTACTATGTGGCACGCTGAATGATACTGACAGATTGGTTTGGCACGTCTTAGCTACACAGTTGCCGCCCCTGATTTAAAATGTTGGGTAAGATAACCATTATATTTTTAAAATTTTATAAATATACAAAAGGAGAGTATTTTGGCAATACATGTTTTAAAAAGGAGTAAAGTTTACGAGAACGAAATATAAAATTGCGTTAAGAGTTGGTGTTTCTATCAACCGTACTTCTTTTTATATATATATATAAAAAGAAGTACGGTCGATAGAGTACCGTAGTTACTGCCATCCCCGTGACAATGAATTGGAAATTGGGTTCACAATTCATTGTTATTAAAATATATAAAAATTTACATGACTTATTTTTGTATTTTTTTGTTATATTTATATTCCTTACTGAGAAACAAATGGGAGTTCATTACCTGCCAAACTGCAGAGGCCGGGTTGTTTACCTCCACAAAGCTCCTACCCATGCTTGCCCTGTTCTACTAAGTAAAAATGCTTTTCGCTCGTCAAGATCATGGAATTGCAGATATTTTTTTTTCCATATATTTTAAATATTAGTTTTCTAACTTCTACATCAGCCTTTTAATAGTCTACACTCCTGCAAAGAAGTCTGAATTCAAAAACTATAAAAAACTTATTATTCCCAACAATGTCATTTTATACCTTTATTTTTTATAATCTATGAATGCGTTAAACTATTAATTTGTTATCGCGACTATTTAATATTAAATGCGAAAAAAACGAATAAGTTTCAAACTGAAACTTAAATTGAATTTTTCAAAATTGTCATCGATATTCTCATAACTTTTACATATTGTCATTTTTTAGGATATCGCATCTATCTTCTATGCAAAAATCTATTATAAGTTCATCAAATGTTTCAGCATATTTTTACTCATAACATGCAGTTTTCAACCACATTGTGAGGCCGCGGTAGCCTAATGGTCAAAGTAACGGACTCGTAGCTGACGTGTCATGAGTTCGACCCCCAGCACCACTGAAGATCCGCCGTGTAAAGGGAGCGATGCTCAAGCATCATCCTCGTCACTTGACCATGGTTTAAAATTACGAGGTCCGTCGCCAAGTGAGTGATTATTAACGTCGCACTGTTTAGCTACACGAGGGCTTTTAGTGATGGTCCTCGTAATTTTGAAGCATGGTCAAATGACAAGAGTGACACCTGAGATGGCACCCCCCTCTCCTAACTACCACATCACACCAACGATAGGACATTTCAGCTCGATAGATTTGCATCAAACATCGCTGCCCTCTACACGGCGGGTCTTTTGTGGCACTGGGCTCGAACTCGAGACATGCCAACCATGATTCGATACCTTGACCACCTGGTACCCCGGCCACAGGTCCGTTGCCAAAAGCCCTCAAGTAGTTGAGTAGAGAAGAGAGAGAGAGAGAGAGTGCGACTTTAATATCCCCTCACTTAACCCTCTAACCGGATAGCACGGAAAATTCCGTCAGTGTAAAGATGCTTCAAAAATGGACTGCACGGATTTTTTTGCCTTCAAGTAACGTTTTTAAGAGCGGATTAGCCGCACTTTTCTGAAATCCTTTCCCCCTTTTAAAGGTTTAACATCTTGAAAGATAATTGGGGACGGTGGAAGCAACACAGCAGGACACTAATAAAAGTTTTATGGCTCGCAGGAAACCCCGTGTTTTGACACTGGGGCAATCGTAAAAATCGAGGGGAAATTTTTTAGACCCCAGGAAGTGTTTATTTGTTACCTCGTTTTTTAAAAGTTTTGTAAAGTCCCAACGCATAAGTAAAAAATATGTTACAATTCCCTTTTGGTTTCATATTAATTTGAAACTGTAACAAGTTAGCGTGTCAGGGCAATCTGCTATTTTATATATAAGTTAGACAAATTATCTTTATTAGCATATTCTTTCGCTTCATTTTTTCTTATTTTTTAATCAAAGCTTTCAGTTTTTGAAACATGATTATTTTATTATAAGATACCGAAAAATTAATAAAACACCAAACTCTTTAAAAATTTGAAACCTTTTCAATTTTCCAACCACTAAAAATGAATAAATTTAAACTTCATCAAATCATTTGAAACATTTTCTTACACTTTGATAAAAATAATAACGAAAAAAAAACTAATTAAGATTTATTAGTTTTTTTTTTTTTAGATTTCAAAGCCTAATGTTACGGAAGATTGAGTCCAGTGCCTGGTTATATATTGTTAAAATACACCGAATTATATTTGAATTTTAAGTGCTTGAACTTCAGTTTACATCAAAGACAACATGAATGAAGATTTTCACACATTTTTTTAGAATCCTGAATGTTTGAATAAATGGTAATCAAAAATATACGGAAACATTTACAGTAGACATTTATGCATATAAATAAACATAAAAATTAATCTTAAATTCAGAGCCATTGAAAAACATTCGAATTATATTTGTTCAAAAATATATATTTATACAAAATACCTCAACATTTATCTTTAAAGGCTAACTGAATAAGTAATTAAAATCTGGATATTTTTTGAAATCTCGACCTTTATAAAGCTCGAAATTTTATGTTAGAAATTTCATTTGAAATTTCGAAAAAAAATGCATCGCGCAAAGTTAAAAATTATTTACCATAAGTTTTAGCAATTGTTTGAGTATTATAAAAATTTCAAATTTTATTATATAGCTTTCTTTGGTATCTTTTAATATATTTTGAAGATTTCATACAATTCAGTTGAAAACTGCATGCTAAGAGCAAAAAATATACTAAAAAAAAAAATTGATGAATATACAATTACAATAAATTCTTACATAGAAGCAAAATTCAGAAGCTAAAGCATAGGAATAAAAAAATTTTGAGTGTATCTGGAGTAGTTTTCGAAATATTTATTTTTAAAGTTCAGAAAAATTTGTGTACGTTATGTTATACTTAATATTAATTAAATGGTTAAAAATAATGTGTTAATATTAGTCATGTAATCGTTTGATGACACATTCATATACTATGAAAATTATCATGGTCATTGATGAAGTGAATGTCAAGAATTTTATGTAACTTTAAATTCAGACATTAAGATATTGATGTAGAAAATATAAAACGACCATCTAAAATACATGAAAATGATGTTGCTATAAAATGATCTTGACAAACAAAATCCGGCATTTTCACTTACTATGGCAGAGCCGGCTTAGTCAGGGGCGATCTGAAACAGAGAGAGAACCGCGGTTTAGATGGATACCGTGGTCCTCTCTAGCTTTTAAAGTTCCCAGAGAAAAATTATATATATATATAAATTACAAATGCAAAAATAAATCTTGTAATTTTCCATACATATTTATAACAACGAATTGTGGAATTGGCTTCAATACATTGTTGTGTTTGACAATATCTAAACCAACCCTACTTTAGATAGATTTGTACTACTTTTTCGTAACCGTATTCCTTTAAAAATTAATTCGTGCAGCCTAAATACACCTTTTGTACCTTAAAAATTTATGTAAACTAAAACGGTTAATTTTAATTTATGCAACTTGAGAAATGTTCATAATTAACCATTTCTGTCTAGACAGTTTACATGAAAAATAGTTTGGTAGCTCCTTCATTCATTAGGGATTTATATAAGATTCTAACATTAAATTTTATTTTCACCGAATAGATTGAGTGAAAGTGTATAGTGCTTCCACACCACAGGTCTGAGGGTTCTATTAACGGGCTGCGCAAGGTCGACTCTGCCTTTCATCCCCGCCACATTGGGTCGATAAATGAGTACCAAGCTTGCTTTGGGTCTTAAAACACTGGAAGGTCTCTCTTCAGACAGACCACCAAATCACATCTGTTCATGCACCTCAGCGTCCAATGGTCACGTGTATTATGATGGACACAGTAGTTTCTGGCCCTCATGGATTGTTGTGCTTCTGAAGTTTGAGTCTTAAGTTTGAGGATTTACTCACTTTGGGGATACCTTAGATAAACATGTATTTCCACTCATTACGGGTTAAACATTTTTCTTTCAATTACGTTTTTCAAGGGAGTTTGATTTTCAAATGTATTTGCTTAAAAAACATGTATACTTATGTATTATTTTAAACATTTTATCAATCCAAAATTACATGTTTTTAGCTCCTCTAAAAGCTTTTAGATTTTACAACTGATCTTACAATCCATATACGTTTTATAGTAGTGTATTTAAAAATGATAAAAGACATTTTACATTCAGTGAGCTTTATGCCTCGTTTATAAATATAAAAAATTGCATTCGGCTACAGTTTTAAAATGTACTGAAATAAGTGGAGGAATGGGATATTTACATATTATGAATATTTTTTTGACTGCAGTAAGATATATTTATATTTCAGTTTCTTTACAATTTGAATAGAAGTTGTAAGCCATTTTGCGAATAGTTTGATGTTGAGTATAAACCCATAGGCTGTTTAATATTGTAAAAGTGTTTTAATTTGATAACAGCACACACTAAAATAAGGCTCATTTGCAGTTATATGATCAGCTTCAGTGATATTTTAAATTTTCAAAAATAGTCTACACGTACGAAAACATTCTTTCACCAACCGCACACCACATCTCATACTATATCTTTCCTACAGCAGGAACTATTTGTGTATACTGAAAAATTTAATACAGGATACTTTTTCAAGAGCGTTAAATTTGTGTTTTTAAATTTGGTATGAATACATTGTGGAACTGTCGGTTAACTTCACTGAACAAAATTGTTTTAGAGTGTACTGTTTTGAAAGACAAAATTAATTGAGGAGAACTTTTCTCACAAAAAGAATTTAGCAATGACTGAATTGTGTGAAAATGTCAGTTATCGATGTGTGACATTTTTTCCTGTAATAAAAGAAAGAGAAAGATAAGAAATTTAACTTGAGTAGAAAATGGTTAGAAGTACTGTCATGCGCATTTGAAGAAGTATATCCCCCATTAAAATTAAAAATTATTGACTGAATGTGTGTTGTATTCCATCGCAAATGCCGATGTAGAAAAGGAATTTTATTAATACAAGAAGTTCGAAAAAAGAGAACACTAGGAAGGAAAATTTAAATTTTTTTTCCGAAAAATATTCAGCTAACATAAAATATATTTTTACATGAATTTAATTAAAATAAATTAAAAAAGTATTAAATCATGATTTTAATTAAAAATATAACTGAATAGAAAGATCGGTTTTATTTCATAAATATAATCATCGTTTGTAATATTTATTGTGTTATTGTTTAAAATGAGATGGGGCCTTTGCTCTTTTTACCTCATTACTTTTTTTAAAAACGAGAAAGTGAGCGCGTTTTCTTACTTCATTTAAATTAAAAAATACTTTTTCTGGTTCAACTGAATAGACAGAAAAATAAATTTTCTTTGGTTTTATTTTTCAACTTCTCATAAATTTCATAATCAATTTTACGTGACTGAACATATGATTCCACTTTATTGTGTTATTCTTGTTCTAAAAATGAGATAGGGCTGTTGCATTTTTTAAAGCTCCCCCTTTCGGAATAACTTTTCAGGAGGAAGGTATCAGTTAGAGGGTTAATTAAATTATATGAAATTTAAGGAATACTTGAAAAAATATTAGAAGTCGAATATACTTTTTTTAAAAACAGGAAATATATGTTTTTTTTCAATTGAGTATGTATGAAGAGCGCATTTTTTTTCTTCCAATGCAAAAAATTTTAGTGGAGCTAATACATTCCCTGATTCAAAAATGAATACATGAATGATGTTTTTATATATTTTTTTAACTTGAATTTAAAAAGGATCTTTATATTTATTTATATGCAAATCGCAATACCAAATTCATTAAAAATATAAACTTGAAGTTAAAGAATTTATCTTTGAATGAAATTAATGTTCCAGACATTCAAAATTCAAATATAATTTGTTATCTGAACAAGTTCTATTGATGCCCTGAATCCTGGCTTTAAAATTATGAAAAACTAAAAGATTTAAATAGGGTTTTAAATTATAAAATATAACTGAATACAGAAGCTTGAAAGATTTTTAAAATTTTAAATTTTGAACCTTTTTTATTTTGACAAAATATTTTTATTGTTATTGATTAAAATAAGAAAAATGAATTAGGGCCTTTGTTCAACTTCTAACATACTATTTATTTCGATTTTTCTTTAAGCCCTCAATGATTAACAAAAAAAAGTATGTTTAAAATGTTTTAATAATCAACTGTTTGCCACGCCTACTTTGATGTTTTTTTAAAACTGGACTTAAATTATCTGTTTTTATATATGAGAATAGAAACACCTATTTTTGAACACGTTGTGTTGAGCACTTGTCGTTTATCGATACTTAAAATTTCTGAAATTTTGCCAAAATTTGCAGAAGATTGCCCACGTAGGCAACTTTAACATCTTCAAAGCTGTAAACGATTGAAGTCTTCTTTTGGTTCTAATATTTTTAAATGAAATGATTTGATATTCTTGCTTTTGTTTTTAAGAATATTCACTGTAAAATGTGCAACAGTGGTTTAGACATGCAAGTTTTAACTGGATTTATTTCAAATTTTTCCCATATCGTGTAGAATTCTCTTTTTTCATGAAGGAACTTGCTACAATTTTGTTTTATGCGTTCTTAAAAGGTGCAGAAGCAGGAGAATGTTCTGTGGCGTACTTCCAACATACAAGGTTTCTCCTTAAAGGGAATTTTAAAATAAGAGTTCAACAAAATGCTGCGAAGAAGGAAGCTATTTGTGAAAATGGAGGGTAACAAAGTAATAATTGCCCAACATAGCAGGAAGCGTGGTTATCCAGTTAGAGGGTTAATTAAATTAAAAACTTGCCTTTTCAAATTGTAAAAAGAATACGTTGAAAAATAAAGGTGCGTAAAAATAATGCCCCTATATATATATGGGGATTACCAAATTTGATGCAGTAAAGAAAAACATTTATGGATGATACTTGGTAAATAACAGATTACGCCGATTAGAATTATCTTGTCCAGTATGTTTTGGTAAAAATATATGTTTTTCAACTATGGATCAACTATTCGAGGCACAGAATATGCACGGCAAATCTGGGCCATTTTCTTTTATCGAAATATCCAATTTTGTCAGAATTCATCCAGTGTGGATTTTAAAACTGAGCTAAATCTTACAAACATAAAAACAGTCTTCGAAAATTCCTATATTTAGTTTCCCATCTTTGCAAAATGTTAAGAATTATAAAATGTCCAAATGATCTAATTAATAACCTTTTCTTCAGTCAACCACTAATGGAACATGAATGATGATGTGAGGCACGTATATATTTTTTTAACTTGAAATTAAAAGGATCTTTATATTTATTTATATGCGCAAATGTTAACTGTAAATTTGTCCAGATGCTTTTAAATACTCTTTATTTGAAGATTCAAATTAAAAAAAATATAAACTTGAAGGGAAATTATCTTTGAATGAAATTAATGTTCAGACATTCAATATTCAAATATAATTTGTTATCTGAACAATACAAAACAAGGGATTCTATGAAGATGCCCTTGATATAAACTGGCTTTAAAATTATGAAAAACTAAAAGATTGAAATAGGTTTTAACAATGCATAAAATTTGTTTTGCAAATAATGTAATACAGAAGATTGAAAATTATTCATGTTTAGAAGTGTCCGAAATTTTAAAAGATTTTAAATTTTGAACCTTTTTTTTTATTTTTTGACACATAACAAAATAATCATTTTTAAAAAAATCCCTGAAAGTATTGATTAAAATAAGAAAAAAATGAAACAGTAAATTATCCTCAATGTTTTAATATATAATTTGAATTTAAATACTACAGATATTTTTTAAAAACTTAGACATACATTATAAAAACTTAATTCCATTTGAGAATTTTAAGGTAAGGAAAAAAAAAAGAGAATTCTCAACTCGTTGACTTTCAATTATTTCCGTACACTTTAGGGTTTAAAGAAATTCTTCCCAGTTTTTTAGATAGAACCGGTCTCCCCGTGAGCCATAAAACTTCCCTCAATGCCCATTGTTCCCCTCGACAGTCTCTAATTATCTTTCAAGATACTAAACCTTTAAAGGGGGAAAAGAATTCGAAAACACGACTTTACCGTTTTTGAACACATTACTTGAGGAGGAAAAAATCAGTTTGGTTCATTTTTGCGAGTCCCTGGCCTACGAAAATTCAGTGTGGTCCGTTTTTCGAAGCCTCTCTAGAAGGGTGGAAAATCCGTGCTGTTCAATTGAGGGTTAATTATGTTTTTATAACAATGAAAACAAAAAGAGGGTAAACAATTAAGAGCCCAGGTAAAAAGGCCTTGTTTTACCCAACCTAAACATTGACGTTATTTCTAAACATTCACGATTCTTAATTTTATCACTGCCAGACAATGATATGATGAAAAGTGAACATTTGCTATTCACAAAGCACTAATAGGAATGGTGGCCTAAATCAGCAAAACGTTTACGATCCGGTGATTTAATAATTGAAACAAGCTCTGCTCTGCAAACGAAGTCTTTTTTTTTTGCAAATTCTTTTCTCGATTCTCCCTCTAACAATAAGCCCCTCACAAATTACTTAATACTTCCCGCGGTGGCATTTCGAACCTGATTTGTTGAGCACTCCTGAAACAAAATCCTTGATGGGTTCTCTGATCAGGTGTGATTCAGGTCAGAAGAATTACTATAAAAAAAAAAAGATAATACAATTATTCCTACAAAACATTTAATAGTAACATTCAATAGTCCTAAGCTTTTGTCTACAATAAAAGCAGCTTACTTAAACTGTAAGATCCGTCCCTATATACTGAACCCTCTGCGCTGTTTCAAGTGTCAGAGGTTCGGGCATTCCCAAACTTCCAGCCAAGAACAACTGTCTTGCTCTAGAGGGGCTTCTGCTGGACATTCTTCCACAGAATGCAATCTGGAGTCAAAGTGTATTAACTGTTTACAACCTCATCCATATGATTCTAAATTATGTAGCAAATGGACTCTTGAAAAACAAATTCAAGAAATTAAAATCCACAATAATATTTCTTATTCAGAAGCCCGAAAGCGCTAATAGTCTCGCAGAAATCACAGACACACACTCAAGCTACCAAATCCTAAACTGTAACCACTACAACCCAAACAGATGAAAATATTACAAAAATAGTATGTCCACCTTTACAATTACTTAAACCATTACTATCCCTTCCGACACCCACTATAACTCATACTATTTCTGCAGTTTCCACATCGTCTTCCTCAACTCAAGCACACCTCTTACCTTTCACCTCTTCAATACCAGTTACGCTATCCCATCCAACTATCTTATTTAATACTACTACTTCCACATTCAATAGTATATCTGTTTCATCATCCTCAGATCTAATAACAGTGTTCCACTCTCCACAGATTCTATGTTTTTAGCCTTGTCTGCTGAAACCATTCCCTCTGGTTTTGAACCTACCACATTCAATAGCATACCTTCTAAAATAACACCCTCTGATCCCAAAAACGTAAACACAACCTTTACAAAGTCGTAAAAGCGTCCCTGTAAGACCATATCTAACACTACAATATCAAGCAAACCAACAATAGAAATAAAAATGGCACCCCATAAAACTAAAAAGAGTTCTACTATACAAGGCACATCAGACGAGAAAGACATGATTACCTATTACGCAGATGAAGATTTGGATATTCATTTAACTCCTGAGCATACCATTTAACGCCAACCAGAACGGCAAAATGAGTTTTCCGCAAACATATTTATTTATTTATTTTTCTTAGTGGAGGATCTCTCCCCCAGACCTCTTTAATTTATTTTTAATGCTGAATTTTTGTACATAAATTATGATTTTACCATTTGCCATGAAAACTGTTTTTATTATTCATTTTAGCTTCTTTACACTTCTAATATTTTAACACGCGTTTGGCACAGCTTAGCCAAAGTTGGCTGTTGCGCCATAAACCCAAACACTCACTCACTCGCACGAGTTCATTTTTTAAAAAAACTAAAACATTCTTGATATAATAGCTGAATTGCCATGGGAATAAACTTAAATGCATGACAATGTTTACGAAAATGTAAAATGATATTTTAAAATGAATGCTCATATAATAATTAGTTTTAAGGTATCCGACTACTTGCAGAACATAAGCAAAAAATTTCAGCTAATTATTTTCAAAACTTTTTGAGCAATCGCGGTCCCCGTTTGAGTTTTTCGAAAAAAAAACACATTTCGAGTAAAACGCATTTTAATGTTTGACAGCTTGTGTAAAGTTATGGCATTTGCTTTTACTAAAACGCTTGTAGTTTTTGTTCTAGTGAAGGGAAAATAAAGTACTTGGTATTGTTATTAAGTTAATAAAATGGTCGATAAAATAAAGTCATAAAAAAATTTGCCAATTTTTGAAAAAAATCATGGTTTTAGGGTAGTCGGATACCTTAAGCGAACTGTAATTTTAAGCCTCACAGAATTAACATTTATAATTAATATTAAACAATGAAAAATAATATAAAATTCCAATGCAGAATAATTGTGTTATTTTTAATATTTAAAGCGAGAAGACTTGAAAATGTTTTATCCAGGGGGCAGACACACAATCGATATTAGCGTTAATGATTACGCGGGGGTGACTGAGTCACCCCATCCTTTTTTTATAATTATTTTATTGTACACGATACAAATCGTGATTCCAGGGAATAATTTAATTACAGAAAGTAAACTTACCTACTTTCAAGAATTTTTCAAATTTTCTTCGGTAACAAATATACAGTTTTGCCAGAATTAATGATTTCGTGATCTTTGTCTCCCGGGCGACCACTTCCGGGTTAAAATAGTATTCATTATGATAATATGTATGCTACTGCTAAAAAATTGTGTAAAACGTTTTTCATTATGCTTTATATGTTTCAGAATATTCATAAAAATAAGTCTTGGCCAAGTAATCCTTCAAAGTGTGCGCTCTCCGTAGTTTTCCAAATATCATAAAACTGTTTTGCATGGAAAAAAGTGCAACAGAGAAATACATTACATACAACTTCCCTAAATGAGAAACAAACACATAAGAGAGTGGTAGTAACTAACTATACCAATAACTTATGTCAAACAGATTATAAGCAAAAACAGATAAAAGCTATAATGCAGTGCTTCTCAAACTTTTATAATTTTCGACCCAATATTCAATCATAATTTTCATCATGCCCCCTCCATATAATAACAATGTATTGAATTCAATAATACTATACTTTGACGCTAAAGCTACTATACGAATTTAACCTTTAAGTGCCACCGATGCATAGAAACGTCTCACTCAGCCAAAGCATTAATTTTCTGGCCGTATATATACGTCTACCCTAAGTACGATCTTTTTTGTGCACTGCTATCCATGAAATTATTTCGAAGGCTTTGGAATGCAATAAAAGGACATTGACAGTGTTTGCGAAGGATTTATTTATTCCTTTTCTTCACCTCCTCACAAAAAAAAAAACATTGAAAACGCGCGTCTACATAAAAAAATGTGTCATTAGGGAGAGAATCGCGTAACTTTCAATCGGCAGTTAAGGGATTAATTATAGAACGTACAATTATCAAGATAAGCGTTAATGCACGCCCTGGTAACTATCAACCTTGTGTTCTTAACTTATTATTATAATTAAATTACTGATAAAATACATGTACACCAGAGTTTCTCAAAGTGTGGGGCACGCCCCCCTGGGGGGCGCGATGACCCTACAAGGAGGGTGCGAGCATATCGAAAATTTCATGATTTTTTTTTTAAAAAAATATTCGGAAAGAGAAGTAAAACAAAATACTTTCTTCCATAATAAAAAAATTCACAACAACACTGATATAATTTATGTTTACCATCTGGTGTTTTTCCGTCATCAAATAGATATCTTTGATCCCAAAACCAAATTAAAGAAAAAAAAACATTTTGTTTAATTTGCTGTATTTCCTCAATGAGAGATTTTTTTTATTACGTTTTAACATAAAATATTACTCGTTAAAAGAAAAGCGAAACCCAGAACCTGAAAAAAATTCTAAGAACATAAACAATTAATCACTGTAAACATTATTGAAATACTGTACATTAGTTGTAAAAGTAGAAGAGGAAGGCATGATTCACTTTTCAGTCAGGCTGCATAATACATTTGTTAATCATTTGATTGACCTTCAAACTTACTGGTATGGATATTAAATCCGTCGTATTTTTTTCTGAATAAACTTTTAAACCGGGAGTGGTGGCACGGCATATCTGTAATCTCTATTAAGGGAAGTTGAAACTGATCAAGCAAAAGAAAAACGTGCTGAAAGAATACATATTATTCATGATTAAGAAACGCCATGAAAATGAAACGAAAGGAAAATTTTCAAATGCTTCCTAAAGAACTACATCAACCTAAAATATGAAGCCATAAGTGTACCACAAGGTTCAGTTCGCCTTGTAAAAAAGACACAAGAAAGAAAAAGTCCAACTTGCTATTTGTTGATCACCAAAGGTTTCACGAGTTTGAGCCCAGTACCACAAAAGACCCGCCGTGTAGGGAAGATATGCACGTTAAATCCGTCAAGAGCTCAAGCGTCCTTTTGTTGGAGTGGTGTGGTAGTTAAAAGAGGCCAGCTCAAGTAACGTCCTCGTCACTTAACCATGGTTCAAAATTACGACATCCGTCTCCAAAAGCCCTCGTGTCGCTGAACAGTGCGACGTTAATATTCACTCACTCGATCATGAAAGCTCGTTAAAACTACAATAAATTGGAAAAATATCACAGCTTTGCCAGCAAACAACATTTCTGTAATATTAATGAAAAGTGTCTCTGATTTGCGTTCTTTATTAAGGTCTTGCACTTTTGAATCATTTTCACATCAATCTTTGATCCCAAAACCAATTAAAGAAAAAAAAACATTTTGTTTCATTTGCTGTACTTCCTCAATGAGAGATTTTTTTATTACGTTTTAACATAAAATATTACTCGTTAAAAGAAAAACGAAAGGCAGACCCTGAGAAAAATTCTAAGAAGATTAACATTTCATCACTGTAATTATTATTGAAATACTGCAAATTAGTTGTAGAAAAAGAAAAGGAAGACATGATTCACTTTTCAGCCAGGCTGCATAGTACGTTTGCTAATCATTTGATTGACCTTCAATCTTATGGTATGGTTATTCAATATTAGTTCCGTCCCATCTTTTATGCGTTTGCTTTTCGCTTAGGGAAATTGTAAATAATAGACTGTTACGATATTTGGAAAAGAATTGATTGATTTAACAT
This sequence comes from Trichonephila clavipes, assembly GCA_019973935.1. Classification (NCBI taxonomy): domain Eukaryota; kingdom Metazoa; phylum Arthropoda; class Arachnida; order Araneae; family Nephilidae; genus Trichonephila; species Trichonephila clavipes. The sequence continues at coordinate 46,878 of BMAU01003672.1, read as the reverse complement.
TTCTTTAATATTAGTGAAGAGTGTCTGATTTGCGTCCTTTATTATGATCTTGTACTTTTGAATCCTTTTAGTTCAGTTTTATTGGATTTTTTCTCAAATCTTCAAAGAATTGAATACTCCTTGAAAAAAGGTAAGTATACTTTCTATAAATTAAAAAAATCACTAGAATTCCGATTTGTATCGTGTACAGAAAAAATATTTATAAACAAATGAGCGGGGTGACTGAGTCCCCCCGCACTACCATTAGCGTTAGTATCGAGTACGTGCCTACTCCCGGGATAAAACATTTTGAAGTCTTTTCGCTTTAAATGTTAAAAAGTAGCAGAATTATTCTTCATTGGAACTTTATAATCTTTTTCATTATTTAACATTAATTCTAAATGCTAATTCTGTGAGGTTTAAAATTACAATTCTTTAAACAGTTATTTACAATTTTGTATTTATCTAAAAAAAATCATTTTACATTTTTGTATACAATGTCGTGCACGCAGTTTTACTCTCCTTACCGTTCAGCTATTATATCAAGAATAATGTTTTATTTTCTTTATAAAAATGAACTCGTGCAAAGAGTCGGTGTTTCGGCCAGTATACGTTTAATGTATCAGTACTGAAGAAGGTATTTTATAAATGATTTCTTATTACTAAATTTGGCCGCGGTAGCCGAGTGGTATAGGTATCGGATCGTGGCTTGCCTTCTCACGAGTTCAAGCCCAGTACCACTAAACACCCACCGTGTAGGGTGGAGATGCACGTTAAATCTTTCGAGAGCTCAAACGTCCTCTCGTTGGAGTGGTGCGGTAGTTAAAAGAGGCCAGCTCAAGTGACGTCCTCATTACTTGATCATGGTTCAAAATTACGAGGTCAGTCTCTAAAAGCCTTCGTGTAGCTGAACAGTGCAACGTTAATATTTACTCACTCGATCTTGAAAGCACAGCAAAACTACAACAACTCGAACAAAATATGATAGCTTTGCCAGCAAATAGCATTCCTGTAATATTAGTGAAAGGTGTCTCTGATTTGCGTCTTTTATTAAGGACTTGCACTTTTGAATCATTTTAGTTCAATTTTATTCGATTTTTTCTCAAATTATCAAAGAAAAATTGAAAAGTCCGGTAAACACATAATTTCTCTTACTCAAACAATTCACAGGAATTACGATTTTTATCGTGTAGAGTAAAAATAATTATAAAAGGATGATAGTAGTGATTTAGTCCTCCACCCCGCACAACCATTTACGTTAGTTTCGAGTGCGCGTCTGCTCCCGGGTTAAAACATTTTGAAGTCTTCTCGCTTTAAATATTAACAAGTAACACAATTAGTCGCTTAATCGGAATTTAATATTCTCTTTTCATTATTTAACATTTATTGTAAATGCTAATTATGCGAAGTTTAAAATTACATTTCTCTTAAGGGGTCACTTCACGCAGCATTTTCCCTATCTCCATAATGTTAAAAATGACCAAGTGTAAGGAACATTTTTGAAAAACTGACCAGTTTCACAGTCATGAATTTTTTTTTGTACATTTATTGCACTGTTTTCTTTATTTTAATGGGAGCTTTTTAAAAATTTTGATTAGTTTTTTTAAAAATCATATGTGGAGTAACACGTCAAAAATTCTAAAACGCTGGAAATTCTTGTACATTTCAATCCATAACTTTTTTTTGAATAATGTTTTTGACAAAAGCTCTCATTAAAATATTTATTAGTATAATATTAATATATGTGCAAAATTTCAAAACTATTAAATGAGTAGTTTTTCAAAAATGTTCCTTTTTTGTTGAAATTTACACTTTTGAGAAATAGTGATTTAAAGTAAAAACTTACCTTTAACTAATACATTCCAGAGCCATAACTTGGGTTGCTTTGGATCATCTGCAAGATAATCCTCTTGTCTGTATTTTAACAGTCTGTTTTTAATTCTAGCTTGTTTGGTTCTTGTGAAATTGCATTTTCCTCTTCCTTATATGTGCATGATCTGTCCCTATCTCCGCAATGTTAAAAATGATCAAGCGTAAGAACATTTTTGAAAAATTGACCACTTGTACAATCCTGAATTTTTTTTTTTGTACGTTTATTGCACTGTTTTCTTTATTTTAATGGGAGATTTTTTAATAATTTTGATTAGTTTTTTTAAAAAAAAATCCTATGTGGAGTAACACGTCAAAAATTTTAAAACGCTGGAAATTCTTGTACATTTCAATTTATAAATTTTTTTGAATAATTTTATTGACAAAAAATCTCTTATTAAAATATTCATTTGTATGATATTAATATATGTGCAAAATTTCAAAACTATTAAATGAGTAGTTTTTTCAAAAATGTTCCTTTGTGTTGAAATTTACACTTTTTGAGAAATAGTAATTTGAAGTAAAACATCATACATTTAATTAATAATACATACCAGAACCATAACTTGGATTGCTCAGATCATCTGCAAGATCATCCTCTTGTCTGCATTTCAGTTGTCTGTTTGATTCTAGCTTCTTTGGTTCTTCGTGAAATTGCCTTTTCCGCTTTCCTTATGCGTGCATGATCTGCTTCTTGCAATGCTCGACATGTATAAAAATCCAGGTTGAATATTTAATAAATCTAAAAACTTTTAATTTGGTAATTAAGCCTTGATTATATATATAGATTCATATACCCCGGTTTTAAAGTTCCCAATTGTACAAAAACAGTTTTTGAATTATGGACCATATAACACTATTTAAGCTCTCATTACAATTTTGTGTCTTTACCGTGCAAACATCTAGACAGAAGTTCAGGGCTTGAAAGATCTCTAAATACTTTTTATGCAATGCATAATTGTAATTGGTAAATTATGTTTATGTTTATATGTATCACCTTTCAGTTTGGACCTATTATATCCACACCACGAATCATCTCCCAAGGGGCATAAACCATGTTGTGGATTCAAATCTGTTGAGATTTTATGAAAATATATAGCCCAAATAGCTTGTTTCATGGCTGACAAATTTCCCGAGTTGTTTGAATTGCCAAACCATAGTATCTTTGCAATTTGTCTATTTCTACATCAGTCAATCTATTACGGCCTCCCCTAGAGATTTTTTGTCCTCGAGCTTTTTGCCTTTTAATTTTAATTTTAATGCCCTGAGTCGTGTACCCATCCTTTTCTCAACATGACCCACACATTCTAATTTTTCAATGTTGACATCTTTATAAGGTTTAGATTCTAAAACTGCTTTGTACGCTTTAGAATCCCCATCACCCAAATACTGCGTATATCTTAAATTGTGTAGTACCTCTGAGCGATTGAAGATACGAAGTGCACCTTCAACTTCCATTCCCCACTATTTCCAAAGTAATTTGCCGAACACTCATCACTATGTAAGTTGCCGTTAAAATGACATGAGCATTTCCTCGATAATATTTCGGCATCAATAACTTTCCCAGTGTCCACACTAACTGCCGTAACAACACCATTGAGAGAAGTATTGCCCCTTTTTGCCACGTACCATCTATAGCCACAGGAACATTTGGGTTACCATTATTAAATGATAGTGTTTCGGCAGCAGCTAATGCCATAGACACTTTTTGCTACTTTTCTGTCGCATTATTTAATGCATGCAAAGACTCGTAAAACCGCTTTGGTGGAGGTGGCAAATTCATAACTCCACAAAAAATACTTTCGCAGCTGCTTCTCCTTTTCCAACTGACCTCATAGCATAAGCAAGTCTAGTATTCACTTCATACACTTTTGTATATTTTTTATTAACCACAGTGTTAGTAAACCTGGTATTGAGAAGTGGTTGAATAAGACCACAAAATTCACAACATATTAACAATTCTGTAGCCAAACCCTGAATTTGGCGACCAAACTTAATGTCAATACCTTGTTTTTTACATTTTACACATAATACATGTTGTTTCAAAACACTAGAAAACAGAGGAATGTCAATTATTTCACAAAAGTTTTCAGATGAATCTAAAAATGAAACATACTCATCATTAAACTTACCTAATTTTGATTTTGATGATGAATTCTTAATATACATACTTGCAGGTTGTTCTTTATTCAAATCCTCAGAAGCTGAAGAATCTTTATAATTTGCACCAAATTTTCTTCTTTTAAAAGTTTTGTTGCAAAACCGAGGCATATTTATCAGATATTTTGAATTTTTATCTGATGAAACTGAACAAAAATTTGTTATATTCAACGAAAAAGCAGCACGTGAGTTACCCAGAAGTAAACAAACAGCTACAATTATTCACTTCACTTCTTTCCTAGTTGATTTGCCGATCAAAATAAATACTTTTAATCAATTTAAGTTATTTGACGAGGCTGAAAAGTAGCATGTGTCTTTTGTTTTGATTTGAAAGGGGCGTGGCAATCAGCTGTTTTGGGATTTGACAGACGTAAACAACTTTTTAAAAAAATATTAAAAATACTTCTAATTCAGCTAGAACAAAAATATAAACTGTATCAGAAAGAGAAACGGTTGAATTTTATTTTTCAATCGAAATTGAAAAATCGATTTTGGCATCGATTTTCGTGAAGTGACCCTCTTAAAACTATTTACTATGTAAGCATTCTTCTAAATAAATCATTTTGCATTTTTGCATACAATTTCATTCACGCAGTTTTACTTTCCTTACAGTTCAGCTATTAAATCATGAATAATGCTTTATTTTTTTAAAAAATGAACTCGCGTGCAAAGAGCCGGTACTTCAGCCAGTATGCGTTTAATGTATCAGTACTGAAAAAGGTTTTTTACAACTAATTTCTTAATACTAAATTAAGAACAAGTTCGATAATTATTAGGGACTTTCATGGGCTTGTCTTGTAGAGCAAAGTTTTCCAAAGGAAGGTTTAATATCAGAAATTGACACTCTGGGTTATTTTTCTATATTTAGCTGAGATCTATATTTTGTCTTCAAAGCATCCATCACAGAAAATCCGGTTAAACAAAGGTTGGATGTTGAAAATGGTAATAGTATAACAAAGTGCTTTTGTTTACAGTGCAGAAAATTCATCATACACCTGTTTGCAAAATTCAAATAGCAATTTATTACAAAATTGCCTTTTAATTTTTCACTGGATGTGAAATCTATGCAGATTTCTTCTTCTGAAGTTGAGAGCCCTTCTAGAATATCTTAAAATGGATCCCTAATCCACTCGTAACTTGCTACCAAGTTGTCCTCTTAAAGAAAATACTTTTTAAAATTCTTTACCAACATGGTTAAATGATTTTACATGGTTTTAAAAACAACTTTCACATTTTGTTCTTAAGATTTGTAAGTTTTAACACATAACGAGCAGGGGCTTTTTCCATTCATTTTTTTCAGTTGTGGTAAATCCGAAATTTAAGTATTTTTTAGATTATTTCCTTCATTTAATTTTCGGAACCATGTTCGTCTGTGTACTTGTTGATCCTTTATTATCGTTGAATGTTCGCTTATGACTTATGATTGTCGTATGATTTTGTTTTATATGATTTGCACTGCATGGTTTTGTTTTAATCTACTGCCGTAAATACTTAATTACCGTGAATTATCGTATCGAGTTGACCAAAAACTGACTGGAATTTGCACGAGGAAAAGCTTTTTTACGTGTTTTGCGTAGACGTTCGATGGGTTACCTAGACTCACGCAAACGTACCCGATAATGCCAGATGTGATGGATATGATAGAGAGCAACATAGACTAGACTATTTTTCTAATGACATTTGTACTTTTAGAAATGGATCTGAAGGAAATAAATCTTTAATTAGATATATCATAGTGCGATCTGCTCCAATTTAAGAATTAGAGGAAACATAATAATAATAATAAGTAAGTAATATATATATATATATATATATATATATGTATATATTTTAAGTAATTATCTTAAAATATATATTTTAATTAAAAGTAACATATACAAAATTTAATACTTATACGGTTTTTAACTAAGATCGCATTGTAGCTTCAGAGTCAAAGTGCATTTTATTTTAGTAAATACATTATTATTGTATCGGGGTGGGGGTGATAAAATTTAGATTGATAATTGAGTTGCCAGTATTGAAAATATGAGAAGCACTGAGTTAGGGATATATGGGTACAAAATTGGTCGGGTATTCTACCATTAAATTTATTAACTCTCTGAGTGGATGACACGCTAATTGAATTTCACTTCGAAAGCGGTCTACTTTTTCAAAGCTAGTGGTAGCGAAAACATTTCGGATAAATTTCGCGAACTGCTTCGAAAACTCACCGCAGTTTTATGCCTCCCCCTTAAAACTGCGGGAGGTCCTCAAATTGTTTTGCAGGGGATGGTTTCATTGCTTTTCGGTTTCTGTGTTGTTCGAAAGGGGAGGTTTCTCATTCACAGCTGTGGCCTAGGGCGAGGATTGTGAAATGGACATTTTCTCCCCTTCACGGCCAACAGAAACTTCTCCCAATTAATTGCAAATATATATTTCATATATTTGGAAAACTTGCTCAATTTCTGATCTAAAAACCAATTAGGTTTTAAGAAATTTTAATTTTCTTTGTTTTGATTTTAAATTCGGTTTCATTTTAAAGCATTTTTGAATTCCTAGATTGAATTAATTAAAAATATTTTTTTAACACAATCCATTATTTCGTGTGAAATGTCTATTAACTGCAATTTTAATTTCTAAAATCCTTTCTGTTTGCTTATGTTTTTAAGTTTTTGAGTTTTCTCCTATTTACTTAATTAAGATTGATTTAAAGACCAATTTATTTTTGACACATAGTTTATATAATTTAAAAGCTCTTTACTTTGTTTTCATTATTTTTTTTCCTTTTGAAAACTGCCATGACCAAAATGTACGCAGGCTACTGTGATAAATAATATTTGAAAGGGATGGAATATGACTGAAAATGGTAAATCTAAAATCCAGCTTTCAGGTGATATTACAATAAGACTACAGAATGCAAATGTTGCAGAATTAACTAAATATTTCCCTGCGTACCACAAACTACATTATAATAAATATATTGTAGTACTACATTACATTATTTTAAAGTCATGCAACAAAAACTTAAACTTGCTTACCTGCCACGATGGGGAACTGAGAAAAAAAATATTATTTACAATCTTGGTGATTTCTGGATTATGTTTGTATCACTACTATTTTCTGTATAAATATTTTGCATTTAAAACTCTTGAGAATATATAAGGTTCTGATAAAACGGAATAATTGATCAAATTAACAATTGTTATCAATATTATGTCGAAGAAAATTTTGAATAAGAAAATATATTTTCAGTCATATTTATTTCAAGTAGAATATTCATGTAGAACATAAATTGGATAGTAACATAGTAAAAAATTAAAGCTTTACAGACAATGGACTTTTTTTATGCCTTTACAAATTTTAAATGTGTTCTCAGATTTTTAATTTTGAAGATGAGAGTGTATTCTAATCCCTTAGGCGTTTTTCCTGTTCAAAATAGAGTCGTGAAATATCTTGTAAATATTCCCTAACATATTTTTATTAATTTGCTTCTAAAATCTAAGTATTTTATTTCCTTAATTTTTTATACAAATATTTTATCCAAGTTTTTGATGTTTCACGACTAAATCGTAAATATAAGAAACAACAGTCAAATATCACGAGTGCAGACGGCGCTCGCTGATATTTGAGTGAGAAAATTACAGCAGCATAAAATGCAACCTCGTTTGAATTATATCTAATGTGCATATTTGGAACAGTTTAGTGTACTCGAATTAACTCAAGTGCACACGTCAAGGGTTGATATTGCATTCTTAGTCAACACGGTGGCTACTGACGAGCGACTACGTATAATTCTGAACCGCGGATAAGTGACGAGGACGATACCTGAGCTGATAACTTCCCTTCCTAACTTCCACATCACACCAACGTGAGGACTTTTGACCTCGACGTGTTTAACGTGCATCAGCACCTCTTCAACGCTAAACTTTTGTGGTACCAGGGCTCGAACACTGGACACGAGTTTATAACCATGACCATAAGACTACCGTGGACGCAAAAGAAAATAGCAAGTTTCAAAGAAATGTAATGGAGAAGTATATTTGAAGAAATAACTTCAAAACTTAACAAAAAACCAAAATATCAAAATTTATTTTAGGAATAATAGTGAATATAACTTCGTACACCTAAAACCACTTTATGCAGTGTATTTTGAAAGCGAACGTTTCCCCTTTTAGAGAAACTTACTATAATTATGCTGATTGTTTCGTTATTTTTACTGTAAATTTACCCTTTTGTTACGTGTGAAAATAAAAACACAAAATGTTACTTTAAAACAGTTTACTGGTGGTTCGAAAAAAAAATTATTAATCTCAAGTTTGTTTCGAGCACACATTTAATAATATAATTTAAATCTGACGAATAGTTATAGAAGGCAAGTGAAAAACGAAAATACCGTAAAATCCGGCGTATAACGCGCACTTGGAACACAAAAAATAAGATCGAAACTTAAGGGTGCACGTTATACAGAGATTTCTTAGATAATCCTATGATTTATCTAAGAAAACGAATCCTGTGGTGTAACTTAAACCACCATAAGTCCAGGTGTTAGAAGAAAGAAGCTGTTGAATAGGCTTTTAAATTAGTTTTAATAACACACATCAAAACTTTATACATATATACATTCGAAAAGAGAATGCAGCATAACATTTCTGCCGTAATTTACTCCGCCATCTTACGTACACGTGAATGTTTCGCCTTTGTCTTTTTTCTCCATTTGTCTTTATAGTTCTTTATGGACTGTTGACGTAATTGTCCAAGATATTCGATTCTGAATTTTGACTGGAGTTGTTGTCACATTTTCTGTAGATATTTTGCTCTTTTACTTAATTTCTCTGTATCTACAGAGTCAATATTGGCAACTCGAGATTCAGGAATTTCCCGCAAAAACATTTCTGGAGTTAAGGGAGAAACATCATCAACTTCTTCTGAAACGTAGGTGAGTGGTCTGGAGTTGATCACTCTCTCACAGTCACAAAAAGTACCGTAATCAACTCTTCGTAATCAAGAGCAGCACGACGGAGAATTTTTCGTAGAATTGCCTTTGTCATTTGGTCTAAGCGCTCCCACCAGGGTGCAGATAGAGAATTAAACTTCCACTGAATTTTTTCTGCTGCAACTCTGACAAGGATGCTATCCCAATCCAAAGCACGCAGAAGTCTCTCCTCCCTTAAAATTCGTGCCGTTGTCAGAATATATGGTGGTAGGTCGTCCACGAGAGACGAGAAATAAAACGTCTTAGTGATTGAAAAAATGCTTCAGTTGTCAAGGAGGTAATCACCTCTAAATGAATAGCCCTATAAACAGCACAAGTATAAATGACTATGTAAGCCTTTCGACTGTACTTTGCAGATACATTTTGAGTAAACTTGATTTGATTGTATCGATTACTAACAAATTTTTTAAAAAAGAATTGACGTTCTGTATTGAAATAAACTTTGTGACAATTTTTCTAGCCATTTTCCTTTTTGGCAAGAGGTAAGCTAAAAATGTTTCGTTTACTACAGAAAATATACAAAATAATTCATATTTTCAATTCAAAATAAAAGCAAAAGGGGAAAAATAGAACTTATGAATTGTAAAAGAAAAAAATACACTTTCACCAAAGATTCCTTCTGGACATTAATTAAAAAAAATTTATATTCACTGACTTCAAGAAAAACACTTAAGAAATGCTTATCTATTTATGAAATTCATTTAGTTTTAAAAATTACTTTTGTAAGAAAGGATAACCAAAAATTAAAGCTCTGAAAATTACCTTTTCGTAATGCTATTATCCACCTGAAAAATATTTTACTTAAAAAAAATGAGTTTTTAAAATTAATAATTTGTGGAAGGTAAAAATCAAAGAAAAATTTCCTTAATTTTTCAAAGCATTTCTCCCACAAATTAGCATCAAATTGTATAATTTCAGTATAATTTTCTATTGAATGAAAGTTTTTATTTAGCAGAGCTACAAACAGACAATTTGTTAAATTACTGACAGCTAATTGACATTCAATTTGATAGTAATATTTGTGAGTTTTTTTCAAGGCAATGATACCATTGGAATTCATTAAACAAAAATCAGGTGTATTATATATTAATTCTTGTACAGAATGACCCTTTGGATTAAAAATACATTTGATCTCTATTAACATGTAGTCCTCACCTAATCTAATTAATCCATCCGGAGAGGCAGCAATACACTGCTCAAAACGATGTATAACTAGACCAGTTTGTCGGACTACATTTTGTGGATTGCGTTGTTGGACAATATACCGGATGTAATCTTCATGTTCCAACCCGTACTTTACAGCCGGTATAAAATTCAACGAACCATCCTTTTTTTTCCCCAAAATTTGAGAGGCTAATGTTTCCAAATCAGCTACTCTCGAAATAATTCATTTGGTGTCACTTGCAGTGAGGCGTAACTTTCTATCCAGATGCCATTCACTGCAATTTTGTCCCACAGTCCTTCTTTCTAATGCTAATCTTTCCTCCATGTTCCTATAGTAATTTTTATGAGAAAAAAAGTGACGCATCAATATCTAATGCAGGCAAATTTTCTGCATACTTTTGACTGCATACAGCAGCGAGCAAAAGGATAGATTTTTCCAAAATCACTTTCAGTCCTCTTTAGCTCCATGAAAGGACAAAAATTTATTTCATTGTAGTCAAAATTTTTATTCACAAGCCTTCTTGTTGAAGATTCGCCCTTAAAAAGTTTGCTAGTGTCCGTGAAACCGTTTTAGCTGGCTTTGTATGGTGTCAAATTTTCAGCCGTTCAGTTGACGCATATAACAACTCGTTTCTGACGTAATCTTCAATTGCATGAAGCAATGCAAAAACATGTTTGCAGTATACAGGAGAACAACTCCCTGCAGGACAAGTGCATTTTGCAGTGATTATCTGAAATTAGAAAGAAAGGGCATTATATTTTAAACAAATAAACTGCAAAATTAAAAATTTTAAGCATGCATAAAATGTTTCATATTTACATACCATTCCGGTGAACAATAAGCTGGCAAATATGTTTTAGAATTTGGGCCAAAGTTTTTTGACAAAATGAGTACTTTATTTTCCAAATCGATTAACTCCGTAAACCAAGAAGATGTGAAAATGATGAAATATTGTGTGTGTATTGTTTTGTAAAATTCCTTTTATATTACAAATTAAAAAAATATGATGTAGACTGTATCACTACAAGAGTGCATCCGCCATCTAATGACGTGCAGAAATATAAGGTAGAATATACTTGGATACAATGTTATTTTTCGTGATGAAGGAGTTAACCGATTTGGCAAGTGAAAGAAAATTAGTAATTGAAATTCTATATTCCAATTATTTTTCTTACTAAAAAACTTCATCATATAAACATCTGTTTTATTAGTTTTTAGCAAAATTAATAACTATTCTGTTATTGCGTTACATAAAATTACGAATATGATTACTTTGTTTAAATTGATTTATTGATATACGTAAAATTTTTTCAGCTGTATTTCAGATACTGTCAAGTCAATTTTTGTCTTTAAAGTTTTATAACACCCATTTTTTTCTTTATGCTTTTTGTCATTTCAACCCCATTTATTAGGATTATGGCTTATTTTTCGTCCAATTATTTAATGAAAAATTTTCATTCATGAAATTAAAAACAATTTTCAGATTTAATGCAATGGCTAAAAGAATTATTTATTTAGTGGTGTTATTGCTATATTATAGAAGAAATATTATATATTTCCTTTTAATGCATTCAATACATTTAAAATTAAATGATTAAAAAGCACTAATTATACAATCATACGATATTTTGAAGTACAAAGTGTTCAATCAAACCGTAAAACTATACAAGATTAAAGCTTGATAATGCATTTTCTTTAAAATAGAAAATAATGTTATGCACATCCAATGCTGTTTTTAAAAATTATCAAGTTATTAATTTATGATAAATAATATTACTACAAAATACTAAATATTCATTTAGTAATTAACGTTTTTAGATGTTTACAGAAGCTACACACTGATTTATCTTTTTAATTCATAACAATCTTCCTTTGATTTAATGATAAAAAAATGTTAATATTATTGAAAATTTATTTCTATTTCAAAAATAGTGAGTAAAATCAAGACAAACGAACAAACAGTTATATAATAAACACAGTTTTACAATTATATTAATAGGAACAAAAAATAATTCGTAGCTCACCTGAGAAGTTGTTCAAATTCCCACAGAAAACTGGTACGTTACAGGGTTTTTCATCTCCGCACGGACTTAATAATTAATAACAAAATTTTCGTTAACAGCGTCGTCCGGCTCCGTGAACGATATACTGTTCACAAATTTATCGTTAAATAACTTTTGTCCTTTGCCCATTCTTAATAGGCACGCTCTTATTTCCAGTGATTGGGGAAAAAGTATCGGCATAAGCATACATATGACGACTTAGAAAGTTTTTCAAGTTTAATAGTGGCAGTTCTATACTATGAGCCATTCTTGTGTGCAAATAAAAACGATAATAAACTAAAAATAACTAAGAACTAAATATAATTGTACTGAAAAGTAACCTAAACTATTAATAAATATATAAACACTGGAAGTAACCAGTATCAATAGGCTTGGCACATTAACACGAAATAACACAAATATGCTGAACTACAACAAAAATTACACTAAAAACAATTATTTAAATTACTTCCTACGTAATTATTAAACTAGAATAATGCAAAAATATATATAATAATAACAAATAATTGTTAAGAGAAAGTGTTCGCACAAAGATTTAAACAGCTCATTCATAGGTAATAGCACATATTAAAAAGCAACACGCGGGAAATGTTTGTATCCTTCTCACGTGATTTCGGCTTGGCGTCTCATTGTCGCGAATCAACCTCATTCCTTGACATAGCGAGATGAAACTGATAAGGATCAGTTGGAAAGAACATTACAAACTTCGAAATCTAATGCCGTCTCCAGGATGTGTTCCATTAAGTGCCGATTTTTCAATAGATGAGCGATTAATATTGTCAGATGCACACAATAGATCATCAATAAGACATTTATTTTTATTCAAATGTTTATTAACGCATACTTCGAAGCTACGCCAGGGTTATTAGTTACGAACCTCGTATTTTTAGCTTATCTAGAGTAATGAGGATGTCACCTCGGCTGGTTTCCTACTCAATAAAAAAGTTAAAAAAATAATGCACCGTATTTGCTATAATTTCAGCCACATCCCAAATTATATTTTTGTGGAGAAATCAATATTAATGTAAAAACAGCAGATAGTTACGATTCTTTTTTAAAAAAATGTATTAAAATCAGAACTAATAAGAAGTGAATAATAAATTTATTTTACCAGTATTAAAAATTTTAAATACATACACATGAACTTGTAATTGTTCTAAACGTTAGTATCATATTCAGTTTTCCGCACCAATGAGCATCTCCGCCTTCAATTATAAACTGCACAAGATATTCAGTAGAATTAACAGTGGAAAAGTATTTACAAAATTTTCAATTTAAAGTACATTACATATTAGAATATAAGTGAATGAAACATATACGATAATATGCGCGGTAAACCAGTCAAGTACTAATTTCTCCTGAATTGTATTGTATCTTAATGGACTAAATTCATGATGGTCACATGATAACTGCAATCACGTGTTTCCCATTGATTAAAAATTGACATAATAGTTGTTCAACTTGTAAAGTTTAGATAACATTTTAAATTTGATGATTGGGTAAAGAGTTCACGTGTTAAAATTGTTCAAACAGTTTTCAAAATTAAAAAAAAAAAAACTTAGCATTATACGAATACTTTTAAATTAAGTGCGTTTTGCCTAACTATGTGCATTATTATATCGTTGAAAAATATGTACTTTTTAAAAGAAAATTTTTGAAAAAAGCAAAAGTTGGCAACAGTGAAGCACATGAACTAATTAACTGGAAACGCGTGATTACATGCATGATGTAATTATGACGTCGAATTAAATTATGAACTGATTGGCTGAAAACACGTGACTGAGTTATGTGACTATGACGTCACATGAATATAGTCCATTGAATTTTATTTTTAAATGCTCATGTTTTTGTTATTCACCTTTGCCTATTTATACTAAACCATTATTTTATTTTGATTCTGCATCAATTTTACACTTAATAACTACTCGAAACCAGTCTGTTCATTCTTTTGTAAATCATTCTATAATTTTTCTAACTTGTCTATATTCTGTATCTTTATTATAAAAAGGAATCGACTTCCTTGCGCAGGCGTGTTAGTGTCGAAATAATAATGTTATAAGGCTACATAACAAGCTTTACTGTACACTCGACAATGCATTAATTTTGAGGTATCCGACGGCGTTCGTAATGGTGATTTTAAAAAAGCGCATAAATAGATAATTTTCATGATATTAAGTGTCTCTGAGATTAGAATACATGTATAAAGTTGTTTTAAGGACAGTTTGACAAAAAAAATTATTTCAATACAATATTTTGGGAAAAAATTAACTTAGAATAATCTTTTTTCCAAATGTTCTCCTTTTGTGAAAAATGGTTCTATTATAATAATACACTGGCCTCAAAAAGTTAAGGTACAACCGGGTTTTTGTGTCTAATTTGCAAATGAATGAATGTAGAAACAAAATTTGGAGGATATGTGCATTAAATAGTTTTTTATTGAATGCGTCATAGAATTTGTATAAGTGTATTGCAAAAACGATTTATAACAAAAAAGCAATCTCTGCGGAAAAGTCCATTCTTGGAGAAAACAGCACATCACAGTGTTATGAATAAAATGGCATAAAAACAATACAAAAATGGGTTCTAATAAGGTATGTGTCCACCCCTAACTTGAATGCATTGGCGGCATCGATTTCCCATGCTGTTTATTAAGTTGTCGGACACCGGAATAGGAAGCGAAGACCAGACACAGAGTAAGCCTTGTTTCAGCTCATGTAACGACCTTGGAGGAGGATTTAAAGCAGCAACCTCTCTGCCAAGATAGACCCAAAGATGTTCTATCGGATTCAGGTCTGGAGATCGAGCTGGTCATTCCATTCGTTCCAAACCGGGGATCCTCCAGATACTCCTCAACAATCTGAGCTCGGAGAGGTCGTGCATTATCATCCATCAGAATGAAGTCGTTACCAATAGCAGCAGCATATGGGCGGACATATGGATCAAGGGTCTCATCCCGATATCTAAGACCAGTTACGGTTCCTCCATGGAACACATGAAGGTCAGTGTGGCCACCGAGCGAGATCCCTGCCCAAACCAGGATTCCACCACCTCTATAACTGTGTCTTTCAACAGTGTTGGATTGATGGTATCTAGTGCGCTGTTCCCTCCAGATCAGTAGACGCCCTGAATCACTCTCCATTGTAAATCTGGACTCGTCTGTGAACAGCACAGAAGCCCATTGTTGCTGCGTCCAAGAAACATGTTCTCTTGCCCAGCATAAGCGGTTCCTTCGCTGTCGTCCGTTGAGGGGAACGCACACAACTGGTCTTCTTGCATACAGACCTGCATTGTGAAGACGATTTCGCACCGTAGTAGCGGAGATTCTTCTTCCTGATGCTTGAAAGTGGTCTGCAACGAGCTGCGGCACAGTAGTGGTTTTTCTCCTTCGTGCCGAAAGAGCTAGAAAACGGTCTTCTGCTGGTGTTGTAGCTCGTGGTCGGCCTGGAACAGGTCTTCTGGACACAGAATCTTCGGATTGGTATTGATCCCAAAGTCGCTGAACAACACTACGAGACACATTGAGACGTCTAGCAGCATCAGCCTGCGACAATCCCATTTCCATTCATCCAACTGCCCGCCACCTTAACGAATTGGGTAAACGACGTCTCTGAGACATTTTCTAAACTCTATTGACTATTGTCACCGAAACTGCCAACAACTGTTGAAAATCAACACAACTTACACACAAAAAGTACGAAAGCTTGATATTTGCATATTTTCTCTCACTCATAAATATACGTTCTTTTCTATAAAATAAAAGTTGTAGCAATCGTTTTTGCATTAATGTTTTTAAAGTTCGTTATTATCATTCATGTAAACTATGCATTTTATTGTTACTGCCATTTTTTTTATGGTGAGCTTCGAAAAACATGTTGTACCTTAACTTTTTGAGGCCAGTGTATTTTGCCTGTGTATAGCTCAGAACCCTTACAGAGGCTGAACTAGAATTTTTGAAAAATGCACATTATTTTCAGAGTTACCACCAAATGAAATTATTTTATCGGCGTTTTTACTTAAAATTTCTCCCCTCTGTTGTTGTAAAATACGGATAAATCCACTTCTAAGTTATATATTTCAAAAATTCTCTAGTTCAGCCTCTATACAGAGGTCTGAGCTATATACCAGCAAAATATTATTATAATAGAAGCAGTTTCATAAAAAAAGAATGTTTGGAAAATTGGTCATACTATGTTCATTTTGTGCTAAAATATTGTACTTAAATAATGTTGTTGACGCCTGCGTAATGATGACTGCGAGTATGACGTATGTGTGAAGATGCCTGCGTGCGCACCTGCCAAACGGACTATATATGGTCGGAGAAGCTGAAAGATTTCAGTATTGCTGACGTGGGTAATAACTTGTTTACATCGAAACCCACAATAACTTCTGTTACCTTTTTGGTTTTATTAAAATTTTAGTCGGAAAGACTTGGTCCGTCGTATTATTTAAACTCGTGACACTCACGAACATTTTTGGTCCTGTCGCCCGTGAGTCACGAACTAAAGCGCGATGGATATTTTAAAATTAAACAAAGCTAAAACTTCCTTAAAAGGAAGTATTACTAGAATTGCAACCTTCATGGACAACGTGTCCGAACATGTTGACATAACCGAGCTGGAGGTCAAACTCAAGAAAATTGACCAACTCCAGAGGAAAATTGAAGAATTGAAGGAGCTATTTTTTGGATTAGAAACCGCAAAACCAACAGAAGAAGCGGAATTCGAAGAAGATTTATACAAATGTGAAACACGTCTGGACGATTTGAAGGTAAGAGTTAAAAAATTGATTAACTCAATTAATGTATCATTGTCTGTGACTGCAGTTGAAAAAAAAAAATACGAAAACGGAACTTTTGCTCAAACAAAAATTCCACCTATAATACTTCCCACCTTTTCGGGGAAAATATGAACAATTTAGTAACTTTAAATCCCAATTTGACGATTTAATTGCAACAAGCGAACAACTGACTCAGTCACAGAAATTGTATTATTTGAATTCTTGTCTATCAAATGAAGTTAAAGAATTTGCCTCCACTTTCGATACATTTTCTTCATTGTATGAAGCACTCGAATCCCGATATGATAACAAAAAGATTGATTGTCGATATTCATGTGCAACAAATATTAAATTTTAAGAAGATAGAACGTGAGAGTCCGAAAGAAAATCGTGAAATGATTGATTGCATTAAAAAAAAAACTTACGGGCTCTAAAGTTACTAAACTATGAGCAAAATAATTTATTTAATGTATTTTTATTAAATATTATGCTAAAGAAATTGGATAATGAATCACGAAAAATTTCGAACTGAGTTTAAAAGCAAAAAAGATGTTCCCACATTTGATGAATTTATTGCATTTTTAGAACAACGCGAAACCATTCTTTTATCCGTAGATAAAAATTGTATTGTCGAAACAAAAACGATATTAAGAAAATCTAACTTATCCTTTAAGACAAAAACCAACCTTTAATGAATCAATCTGTTGAAAACAAGAGTTGCATAGTTTGTAAGGATAAAACTTTACATCCGATATTTCGATGCAAAAGTTTCTAGAATTGAACCCCGAAAACGATTAGATTTAGTCCGTCTGCATAAGTTATGTGAACTGTGTTTGCGAAAAAACCACAAAAAGGATGCAATGTACTTCGACGTATGTGTGCCCATGTGGCAAAAAACATTCTCGCT
Organism: Trichonephila clavipes; assembly: GCA_019973935.1. Classification (NCBI taxonomy): domain Eukaryota; kingdom Metazoa; phylum Arthropoda; class Arachnida; order Araneae; family Nephilidae; genus Trichonephila; species Trichonephila clavipes. The sequence continues at coordinate 28,987 of BMAU01003672.1, read as the reverse complement.
CCCTCTGTACTGCGGCAATAGATGACCGAAAAAAATGGGTTATTCCCTCTGCCGAACTTCCAGTACTAACTAACCCGGAGGACCGGGAATCGAATGTGGTGGATTCTTCCACAGAACACAGTTTTGAGTAGCACTGCTTCTCAACATAGAAAAAGAACGTGTTAATATCGACTGGTAGCGTTTACCCCTACGAAATAATGAAGGCCAAAAACTAAAATGTCCCGTCATTTTTGACTCAGCGTCTAACATTAATATTATATCCAGAAAAAATGTGTGATTTTCTTGGTATTGCAATAGAAAAGATAAATTCCTCAGTTTCAGGACTCAATTCATTAAAACAAAACTTAAAGGGGAAAAACTAATACTTTAATTTCTAATAAAAGTGGTACTTTTAGAGAAAACGTATAATTTTTTGTGACTGAAAAAATTACCGGGTTGACACCAAGTCTCACGTTAGATGTTTCGGAAAAAAATCCTGAATTTTTTAAATTATCAGATCCCTATTTTTATGAAGCTAAGGAAATTCACGCTTTACTGAATGCGGATATTTTCTTTAGAATAATTAAAGATAACGTATATAAAGTAAATAAAGAATTGTTGTTTAGGAAACTGAATTTGGATGGATTGCTGGAGGACGACTCCAGGGAACCAATACTAATAACTTCTCATGTTACTTTCTTAAAGATAATGATTCGGTTGATGATACATTAAAGCTGTTTTTGAGCTCGAATCCCTTGCTATCGGAAAGATGACCAAGCTATGAATATTTTTAAGGAAACTGTACAATATAATAATAATCGGTATGTGGTTGAATTACCTTTTCGTAAACATTGGAACGAATTGTCGAATAACATTTCTGTGGCAAACAACGTTTCAGAGTTTATGGGGAAGGTTACGAAGAGATAAAACCTTTTACACTCAATACAAAGAAACGATTCAAGATTATTTGAATCAAGGAATCGTAGAAAAGTCAATAATACTGAAATTAATGTACACAAACCAATGTATTACTTACCACACCAAGCGATAAAAAAGGAGGGTCGTGTTACCACTTCTACTCGTATTGTTTTTGATGCAGCTTCACACCAAGCTAACGAACTATCACTGAACGATTGCTTGTGGCTGGACCTAATTTGAATCCTAATCTTTTAGATGTTTTAATTAATTTCAGGCTAAATCGAGTTGCAATATCATCGGATATTCGTCAGGCTTTTCTTCAAATTTGCTTGGCGGATAAACATAAAGATTTTGTACGGTTTTTATGGACAGATAGTAATCCACGTATTGGGGAAAAGCTCACTTTGCAAATTTATAGATTTAACAGGGTGATATTTGGAGTTAATTCTAGTCCATTTCTACTAGCAGCAACAATCAAATATCACATTGAGAAATATAACGAAATTCATCCCATAACTGTACAACATTTAGATTCTTTCATGTATGTGGATGATTGGATTACGGAACAGGATACTCGAGAGGAAGCTCTTTTCATGTCTCGCCACGCTAAGAATATTATGAAAGAAGCAGGGATGGAGATGCGAAAATGGATCAGCAATGATACCGTTTTAATGGCTCAGTGGGCGGCTGAAGGTTTCGACACACATCCTATGGATGCATCCATCAGGTTAGGAACAAACAAAACAAAAGTGTTAGGCATGGCTTGGCAAACTCTAGATGACTGTCTGACGTTGGATACTAAAGGTTTGCTGGAATTCGTTTCGATAAACGAAAATACTAAAAGATTTATGTTACAAACAATAGGAAGATATTTGATCCCCTGGGATTGCTCTCACCCTTTACTATAAGAATAAAATGTCTCATACAAGAACTTTGGATAAAAAAAATAACTTGGGATGAAGTTTTACCCCCAAAGTTAAAGGAAAAGTGGTTAATTTGGTGTAAAGAACTGCCCCTATTAGATAATCTTAGAATTCCAAGGTTAGTTCTTGATTCAACGAATGATGAGGTAAGTGACCTCATTGAAATTCACATATTCTGCGATGCCTCTAAACTCGCTTATGGTGGCAGCAGCTTACGTGAAAGTGAAAACAAAATGAAGTGCTCGTAAATCTCATCACTTCAAAAACGAGGGTGGCACCCCTGAAAGCAGTTACTGCCTCGACTTGAGCTCCTGGGGCTTTAGTAGCAGCTCGATTAGTTCAAGGGTTCAAGAAATCGTCCGCAAGAAAAAGGAGTGCAAAGTGTTCCACTGGACAGACTCCAAAGAAAATAGTCCTATTCTGGATTAAAGGCTCTTCTAAAAGATGGAAACAATTCGTGGCTAACAGAGTGCAGGAGATCTTCGAGCTAACTGATCCTGATTCTTGGTTTCATTGCTCAGGACAAGACAATCCTCAGATTTCTTGTCTAGGGGATAGTGTTGATACACTTATTTCCAACAACAAATGGTGGACTGGTCAGCCTTCCTAAGAACTGACGAACTCCCCAAAACTGTCTCTGAGTGCGGAACTGAATGAAGTAGATTATTTGCTTGAACTAAAATCAAAGGACTCTAAAGAACATACTGTATTGACTTTAAACTTTAATCAAACATTTTTGATCATTTTTACTTTCTCGTAGTAATAAGTTTCTAACTATCGTTCGAGTGTTAAGTTTTCTTTACAGGTTTCTATTTAACATTAGAAATCCAACTAACAAGAAAACGGGACCTCTTACTTCAGATGAGATGAAAGAAGCAGAAATTTATTTAATGAAACAAGTACAGCTTAGCTCATTCTATAAGGAAGTAGAGCTATGCAAAATGGTGATGACATTTGTAATAAAAGTAAGATTTTTAAATTTATCCCCATTTTTTAGATGATAAGGGAATAATTAGAGTAGGTGGAAGACTGAAACACTCTCGACTTTCTTATTCGAGTAAACATCCTATATTGCTTCCTGCGAAAAGTAAACTAACTATAATTATTGTTAAATACTACCATGAGAAATATTTTCATCTTGGGCCCCAACATTTTTTTATCAGGTTAGACTTAAATATTGGCCAATTCACGGGCGAAATATTTGCAGAAAAGTTGTGCATAACTGTGTAATTTGCTTTAAATTTAATCCTAAAATTTGTTCTAAAAAAAATGGGCGATTTGCAAAAGAAAGAATAACTCCCGATAAGGTCTTTAATTCAACTGGAATTGATTTGTGTGGACCCTTTTTATCAAAAATAAATATCAGAGGAAAGGTCCTGAAATTAAAGTTTATGTTTGTATATTTATTTGCCTTGTAACAAAGGCCATTCACTTAGAGATAATCAGCGACTTAACTTCGCAAGCTTTAATTGCTGCATTGAAAGATTTATTTCAAGAAGGGGTAAGTGTCATAAAATATTTTCGGATAATGGTACTAACATGATAGGCGCTAATCGAGAAATAAAAGCTTTGTCTAAATTAGTAAGAGATAGAGAAGAGTCTTTATTTGCGTTTTTCGCAGAAGAAGGCATTGAATGGTCATTTATTCCCCCCCTAGAAGCCCAAACTGGGGAGGTCTATGGGAAGCTAATATAAAATCTTTAAAATATCATTTTAAACGCGTTGCAGGAAACTCAAAATTTAGTTATGAAGAATTATTGACTTTAATAACGCAAATTGAAGCAATTTTGAACTCTCGACCTCTTACACCACTTTCATCTGACGTAGATGATTTGGAGGTTTTAACCCCAGCTCACTTTTAATCGGGAGACCGATCACAGCTATAGTGGAACCGTCTCTGTTGCAATGCGAATCAAATCGTTTAAATGTTTGGCAGAAAATAACTAAATCAGTTCAAACGATCTGGAAAAGGTGGAGCCTTTCATATTTAAATAGTCTGCAACAACGAAAGAAATGGATTGTTAATAAAGAAAATCTCAAATTGGGAAATATGGTTTTAATAAGAGAAGAAAATCTTCCTCCTTGTAAATGGTTATTGGGACGTGTTGTTAAAATATACATGGGGAAAGATAAGAAAGTTAGAGTTGTAGATATTAAAACTGGTAAAGGTATTTATAAAAGGTCTATCAATAGGTTGAGCATACTGCCTATTGAAAATTAAATGTGTATGGTTATTTATGATATTATTAACTTGGAATTTATTGTTAGAATTTTGGTATTCTCGTGTATCAAATTACTTACTATGTATTATTATGTATTTTATTATTTGAGAACTTAAGCTAATTCTCTCTGCTGAAATTTGATATTCACTTAATATTTATTAGTATAAATTCATGTTTAAAATTTATTGCTTATTTTATGTTAAGATACAAATTGTTAAGTTCTTGCATGTGGACATAGCAAGGCCGGGCGGGATGTTGACGCCTGCGTAATGATGACTGCGAGTATGACGTATGTGTGAAGATGCCTGCGTGCGCACCTGCCAACCGGACTATATATGGTCGGAGAAGCTGAAAGATTTCAGTATTGCTGACGTGGGTATAATAACTTGTTTACATCGAAACCCACAATAACTTGTGTTACCTTTTTGGTTTTATTAAAATTTTAGTCGGAAAGACTTGGTCCGTCATATTATTTAAACTCGTGACACTCACGAACAAATGTTTTATTGCAATAATAGTCTTAAAACAATTTTATATACGTTTGTTAATCTAAGTAACACTAAGTATCATAAATATTATCCATTTATACGCTTTTGTTAAATCACGGTTCCGAACGTAGTCGGATAACTTAACACATAACTCATAATTGAATTCTCAGTGAGAATTAACTCGTGATTCATGACAATGAAAATGATTTCTAATGCTTGAGAATTTATCAAATTTTAGAATGTTTAGTTATTTAAGTAATTGACGAATGATATTTTATCAAGCAATATGAAAAGTAAAGCTTTCAGAAATGACATGTATAAAACCAGAAAATGAAATAATTCCAACAAAATGTTACTTTAAATCAGTTTACTGGTGGTTCGAAAAAAAAATATTAATCTCAAGTTTGTTTCGAGCACACATTTACTAATATAATTTAAATCTGACGAATAGTTATAGAAGGCAAGTGAAAAAAGAAAATACCGTAAAATCCGGCGTATAACGCGCACTTGGAACACAAAAAATAAGATCGAAACTTAAGGGTGCACGTTATACAGAGATTTCTTAGAAAATCATATGATTTATCTAAGAAAACGAATCCTGTGGTGTAACTTAAACCACCATAAGTCCAGGTGTTAGAAGAAAGAAGCTGTTGAATAGGCTTTTAAATTAGTTTTAATAACACACATCAAAACTTTATACATATATACATTCGAAAAGAGGAATGCAACATGACATTTCTGCCGTAATTTACTCCGCCATCTTACGTACACGTGAATCTTTCGCCTTTGTCTTTTTTCTCCATTTGTCTTTATAGTTCTTTATGGATTGTTGACGTAATTGTCCAAGATATTCGATTCTGAATTTTGATTGGAGTTGTTGTCACATTTTCTGTAGATATATTTTGCTCTATTACTTAATTTCTCTGTATCTACAGAGTCAATATCGGCAACTCGAGATTCAGGAATTTCTCGCAAAAACATTTCTGGAGTTAAGGGAGAAACATCAACTTCTTCTGACAGGTAGGTGAGTGGTCTGGAGTTGATCACTTTCTCACAGTCACAAAGTACCGTAATTAACTCTTCGTAATCAAGAGCAGCACGACGAAGAATTTTTCGTAGAATTGCCTTTGTCATTTGCACTAAGCGCTCCCACCAGGGTGCAGATGGAGAATTAAACTTCCACTGAATTTTTTCTGCTGCAACTCTGACAAGGATGCTATCCCAATCCAAAGCACGCAGAAGTCTCTCCTCCCTTAAATTTCGTGCCGTTGTCAGAATATATGGTGGTAGGTCGTCCACGAGAGACGAGAAATAAAACGTCTTAGTGATTGAAAAAATGCTTCAGTTGTTTGTTGCTGCCCATCCAAAATATATTTTATGTGTCCGTGGCCCTGTTGGAAAAAAGGTTGAATACCCCTGGTTATATTAGAATTTTTATAGGTTGGAAAAACACTTAAAATAAACTGTAGTTTTTAAGTAACTATTTACATTAATATTTTTCTAAATGTAGATTACAAAAATATTATAAGGCGATAATTATAGATGTGCATTTCTAAATATCTATTTTTAATTTTTAAAGAAAAATACAGCAAAAGAAATGAAATATTTTTTTTACATGATCATTTACTTATAAAGTTTGATATAATGCACTCTGTATATATTTCGATTAAAACTGTAGTTATTATCAGTAGCTATACCCATTTATGAAATATTTGTTTTAAAAACCTTGCAGTGATCTCATTTAAAGGGATTATATGTAATAAGGGATAACCTGCAAACTTTATTATGCCAAAAATAAAAATCTCTGACCTGATTTATAAGCATCCAAGGTTAAGGGAGGGATATATAAAGTAAGAGAGTTGTTTACAGTTAAACTTTACACAATAGATGGCGCCAGTAGTGTGTGAGCTGAATTCAACTTTTGATGCCTTAGAGTTGCTCCTGCATTTCAGAATGGACTCGTCCAAACGCAAACTCCCATTGACAGCTGTGTTGTATTTGAGGCACTAGTGGTAGAAATGTAAACATTGACCTTTTAAATCTGGGAAGCTCTTCCAAAGCCATCATCGGTTTTATTTATTCACACGCAATTAACCGTAGAATAACTAAGTTATTCTACAGTTAGGGCTGTTTAGCTATTTTTGGCGCTCTCGCACACGTTTTGATTGAGCTCTTATCATTTATCGATATTTAACAATTCTGAAATTTAAAAATTTTGAAATTTTTTATTCGTAAGATGCCTAGATCTAAAAAGGTTTTCAAGAAACGCAAAGGTATTATAAACATAGGAATATTATTAATAGTGAAGTAAGTACCACACTGATAGTAAAGTAAATTTTCAAGCTGGACGTGCACATGACTCCTTTGAGTCATGTGCAAAAGAAAAGAAAATTCCAAATTTAAATGAGAGTTTTTCTACTTTTGATAAAAGTGTAGGTATTATTAGTGCAATCATGAGTTTGAATATTTTTGCATTTGTTTTCAAGAATGAAGTTCATTGTAAAATGTGCAACAGTGGTTTAGGCATGCGAGTCTTCTTAAAAGATAAGTTTGGACTGGCTATTACTTTTGTCCTGAAATGTTGTGCTTGTCCATACCGTGTAGAATTCTTTTATTAAAATTTTCATGAAGGAACGCAAATTGCTACAATAAATAACATGCTTGTATATGCTATGCGTTCAATTGGGAGAGGTGTAGAAGCAGGGAGAATGCTCTGCGGTATAATGAATCTTCCGCAACCACCTACAAGGTTTTCTTCTTACGGTAAGGTGTCTCAGGGGTGTTAATCTTGGACTTTTTGATTTTTCGAAAAACATATATATGCTATTTCTCATTTTCTTCTGAACATTTTGATACCAACGACGTGATAATACTACAAAAACTTCGCAAGTTATTCAAAAAATTCCAAACAACAATTTAGTAGTATCAGCTTTTAAATGGACGCATGCCACACCCACTTATTCTTGATTTGCGCATACGTTTCATTTTTCTGTTTTTAATAAGCCGCATGAAATATTTTAAACACTTGGGTGAATCAGAAGGGAGTTTGCAACTCAACACATTCTTTCTGACGTGTTTTCATTCTGTTGTGGTAATGCTAGCACGTATTTTGAAATAACTTATCGAAACTCAAAACAATGTTGTTTGAAATCGTTTATAGAAATTCAAAACATTTATAGCACTTTTTATTTATCATTTGATTTATTAAATGGATAACTCGCATAACAGACCATCGGGCAAACTCCCCAAGAAAAGAATATATATTTCGTGGTAACCAATTCATCAATGTATGTCCTCATACACATGTTGCAGAAAAAAATATACTGGTAAGTATGCTTCCAGCAATAAAATCTTAGGAATTCAGACTTCATTTAAATCAAATCTTGTTAAGGTAAGTGAAAACTCTCAAAGGATATCGTATTTTTATTTTATTTCGACCTTTAGCTCTATTTTGTCAGTACCATGTTGTTTAAAATGTCATAACAATTAATAAGACATGTAATTAACAATTAACGAAAAGTCCACTCGTTGTTTATGTTCAAAATTTGAAATGCATTGTAAAAACTGGGGGAGTGTTTGTACTTTTTAAAGCTGTGAAAACACTGGGAATAAAAATAATGCTCCAGAAAGTAACAGAAGATCTATTTTAGCAATGAGATACATAGGCTAAGGTCATTAAAAACCTTTTGTGCTGTAATGAGTCTTCCTTACCTTGTTGAACAAAAATTATATTATTAATAATAAACTTTGGTTCACTCCTAGGAGAGCCCACGCCCTTGGCGTGAATTACTTTTTTTGGCGATAATTGTGCATTCTTGGTAACCCTACTTTTTTTAAACACTGCATGTGGTAACCCTAACTATTTCTAGCATTTTCGTATATTGTGGGCGAGCATTTCGAATTTAATTTTGTTGTTGTGATCCGGGATGGCTGCGTGTGTGTGGGAATATAATTTAGAACTTTTTTACTTTGTTGAATGCGAAAGGTAAGAAAGAATTGATTGAGAGAGAGAATGGTGTATGAAGGAAGGATTGATTGCTTTGAGTTATGAATGTCCTAAATGTAATGATCGGCATGATGTAACATGGTCGGCAATAAAACGCTTTCTTCGAAATTGTACCAGCCACGCCGAATGTATGTTTGACCATTACCTCGCAGAATAAATATGGTGGCGCTCACACGATCATTCGCTTAGCGATGAGACCTTTAAAGTTTTTAAAATCTGTCGTTACGCCGTACCTTCCACTTGGAAAAGATTAGCAGTAAGAAAGTAAGTGCTGTTTTTATATTTTTTATCTTAAATGTTTAATTTCTGTATTGTTTACATATATTTTCATTACGCATCCACCTTTTCCCGCTATATTCCTTTGCCACCATTGTTGGCTTCGCTTGGTGCCATCTTGTTCTGGCTTGGCACATTTTTCGGTTTGTCGCCAAGGATGTGGGCTCTCCTAGGATTTTACCTAAACTTTCACTTGTAATGAAGTAAATCGTCGAAGAAAATTCTTTGTCGCCTCATATCCTTTTAACGGTAAGTGGTGATGGGACCTGGAAGATGAGAGGACATTCATCGTTGATTGGAGTATGTACTGTAATAGGAGTCCAAACAGGTAAGGTTTTGGATAGAGAAGCGTTGTCCTCATTTTGCAAAGGATGCGATAGTTATAAAGGGGTAAAGTTTGGTATCAAGTACAAAAAATGGCAAAGAGCGCATAAGATTTCATGTAGAAAAAATTATTCTGGCCCTGTTGGTAAGATGGAGGTTGACGGGATGTTGAAGATTTTTAATCGATCAGAAAAACTTCACAACATGAAATATTTGAACTACATATGAGATGGTGACACACATTTTTAATCGATCACACAAAAACACACACAACATGACAATATTCGAACACACACACACACATGGTGACACACACACACACACACACACACACACACACACACACACACCACACATTCAATGCCCTTTCTGAAAACAAGTCTTACGGTGATGACCATCTTATTCAGAAAATAGAATGTGTAGGCCATGTGCAAAAGGGAATGGGTAGAAGACTTAGGAAGCGTAAATTAGTATATGGTAAAAATAAGTTATCTGATGGTAAAAATATAGGCTGTAAAGGTAGGTTAACTGATAATTTAATTGATAAGCTTGCGCATTATATGCTATGGTTATGCTATTCGATGCAATTCTACTAGTGTAAAGGAAATGCGGAAAACCATTTGGGCTGTTTGGGGTCATTCTTGCAGCACTGATGATGAACCGATGCACTGGTTTTGTCCTGAAAATCCAAATATATGGTGTAAGTAGCTGTTCGAGATGTAATTAAGCCTGTATTTACAGACTTATCTCATCCGGCATTCTTGAAGAAATGTTTAGGAGGTGAGACACAGAATCCAAATGAAAGTTTAAATTCATTAATTTGGAAGTTTTGTCCTAAGACGATTGGTTCTAGTCATCAGATTGCAGATATTGCTGCAAATCTAACAACTGGCATTTTTAATGGTAGAAATCAAATACTAATTACTATTTTAGAGAAATTTGGTTTAAAAATTAACAAAAATGTTTGTGTGTCACTGGCTGAACGTGACAATCGTCGAATTTTTATGTTAAGAAAGAGGAGCTTGGCATAATCTGTTGAGGCTCGCAGTGCCAAAAAACTTTAAGACTACAGAAATTGAGCTGTTTGAGCAACAGGAAGGCATCATTTTTTAAATTTAAAACTTTCAAGCCTTTTTTCTTAGTTTTTGTTTTTTTCACTTACACGCGTTGCGTTTCAAAGACTATCACAGAATAATAAACTCTAACATAATCTTTAAATAATACATATTTTTTAATTTCTTGAAAAATTTCAAAAAAATTAAATTTTTTTTAAAAAAATTTATAATTTTTTTTATTTTTTATTCTATTTATATATATAAAATCGCTACAATGTAGTAAGGATATATTTGACTTTATAAATCAACTTATTGCTAGTAATTAGAATTATTATTGCAGAAAATATCATGCGCATCATAGAACTTACTATATGTTTCTTACAAAATTTTTTCTTATTTTTATGTTCTTATTATTTTTAAAATTATGATTTTAGACATTTTATACTTTTTTGAATCCTTATTCCTTTATAAAAAATGTGTAAAAGAATCAAATTATTTCATTTTAACCTCAAAGAATTATTTCTAGTCGAATATTGTTTTTATTTTGTGCTTTTGAAACATTTTTAACATCCCCGAGACTTCTTAATAATAATGGGATACATCTGTGATATATAGACGTAACTAGAAAAGTATGTGCCAAACGGAGGAGAGAACATGAATGGGATGTGCCTAAAACAGAGAAATATCGCTTAAATACAGGTTGAGTACAAATGATGGATCCGATTAAAAAAAATCCTATTATGGAAAATACTTCACATTTTACAAAAGTGATATACAAATGCAAAGAGAAATACACCAAGTGTATTTACTGTTACAAATGTTCAATGCATGATTCTTTTGTTACATGGTATACATGCAATCTTTAATTCACAATAGTTTCATACATTTTGTAACATCACTCTATCAAAGGGTCATAAGGCGGCACAAATCCCGACTAGATGCCATCTGTTATTTATTACGTCAGTTACAAATAATGCGGCTTGAAATTTAATTTTTTTCGTAAAATTTTCCACATAGTTTTTTCGGACATTCCAGAAAACTTTCACAGGCGGCAACTTTCTTAGACTTCCGGGGACTTCATACAAAACTCCACCTCATCACTGCTTCTTCCGAGAAGCGTGGCTGACCAGTTTTTTTTAACACAAGTAATCTGTTTTCTGAAATTCGTGAATCCATCACGGAATGCATTTTTAGTTGGTTATTTTTTTCCGTAGTGACTTCTAAGATCACGTTGTACGGAAATAAGTAAAAAATGCATGCTCTGATACACAAAAACTCCTTTTGTTATTGTCGCGTTGTTTGGATTTCAATTACAGCGGTCTTTAATGAGCTGTTCATCATTGGTAGGAAAAGCGCATGATATGTTTCACTTTTATTCATGTATTGTGTAATCTATACAGTAGTTCCGAAAACATGATATTTTTATCGGGTCTCTCATTTGTATTTACCCTGTATACCGGTTCAATGACTCGCGCTTACAACGGATTGAAAACGAACAATCGTGAATCTCGGGGACATATTGGCTTCCCACTTACATTCTTTTATACCAAAGAACGTAAGTTCCCTTTGAAGTCTTATCAGGGAAGAACTGTATACATCTTAGTTCCCATTAATGAAATCTGCAGCCTTAGGTTTCATTCCATTAAATATTTTCGCCACAATTACGAGAGCATATTTATTAATGGAATATTTTGCTTAGAAAACTTTAGATATACTGAAAACCCATAAAGATCGGAAACAACTGCCTTTAAAAATGTCTTTAAAACATAACTAGTTAGAGTTCTTATTTGGATACATTACAAGAAACACTCGAAATTGAAACATTACATAATTCTAAAAAAAGATTAAGAAAATTTAATTCAAAAATTTTATTATTCAAGTTTTTATTTTGCTTATTGTGAGAAATATTCTATAGAAATGTTAAAAATTTTCAATGGTTAATAATAAAAATTAGTACCAACTTTTAGGTTATTACCATTATTGAACCGAATGCCAAAAAATAATAATTGAAGTACATTTAAATCGTGGCAATCATCTTGAATAAAAATTATGACATTCGAATGTTTCTATTATTAACTTTTTAACTGTCTCTCATGCCCCTAATAATATTGGTCACGGCGATAATGCTCCGGAATTTCACTTCTGAGTATTATATGGCGTAATTTTTTTTTACTTGCATCTTAGTGTTACACACAAATAAACATTAGGGAGAATTTATTTTGGTTTCAACTTTTTATCGAAACCGAGTCTATATCGAGAAAAGTTAACTTTGGTTCAATTCAATAGATGGTGCTTGGCAAGTAGTACTCGTGATACTTGCAGAATCAACCTCAAAAATTAAAAAAAATGAACATACCGTTAAGCTGAGGATTGTTTTTGATTACAATCTTATCGTAGGTACTGTAGATCGCTGTGACCAGGAAATATCCTTCTAGCCAACAATTAAAAAACGCTAGAAAAAACATTTTAAAAAGTTATTTCTACATTTTCTTAAGAGGACTTGGTACCCCCCAAATCACAAACCTATCGTTTTTTTTTATTTTCATTTAATCCTATTCTTTGCATTATTAGCTTTGGATTGATATATCCCTTGTGCATGTCGGAAAGTTAGAAGTTGAATAAAACTTCATTTGAAAACAAATTAGGCAATTCAGCCACGCCCCCTTTTTAGAAAAAAAAGCTAAAAATCGGGTGGGGCTGTGCTGGGGCACACTGCAGTTGGTTTTCACGTGAAACGTCTATGTCAGCGAATCGCTTTTAAAGTAAAAGATTGAAATAAATAAAAACAGGATTGACGGTGTTTTAAGTATTTTAATAAAAAAGAACAGATACATAATAGAAAAATAAATTATTATTACAATTAATATTCGACAACGATTTTATTTAACATAGGTCTGTGGTATGTGAAATACGAAACATACGGCATAATGTCAACATTAATATTTCTGGTGAATGTACAGTCTATAGTGGTATTGTGGCGGCAGTCTGTTCATTCGTTACGTCCATAAGTACAGGTATTCCAGTGTTAGACGTGCTCGCGAGGTTGGCGGCAGCAGTAAAGTTCCTCGCGGCGTCGGCTTTGCGACGTTCCCGAAACCGTCTCGCTCGCTCTGGGCCGGACATTGGGGTACCTGTGTGTGGCCCATTCGCGTTCTTTTTAAACCTAACATACTACTCTTTCACAGAAAAAAAGTATCCCAGACCCAGAATCGAAAAAATTTAGTAACATAAAAAATTCATCACTGTCATATTTTTGAAATACTGCGCATTATAGCTGTAATATGTTTCACCTTCTAAGTTATTAGTACAGTTAGATATGATCCCTCTCTTATGTGTGTGTGTGTCTGTTTCTCATTTAGGGAAGTTGTAAGTAATGTATTTCTCTGTTGCGCTTTTTTCAATGCAAAAGAGTTTTATGATATTTGAAAAACCACGGAGAGCACACACACACACACTTTGAAGGATTACTTGGCCAAGATTTATTTTTATGAGTATTCTCAAACATTAAAAGCAAAACGAAAAACGTTTCACACAATTTTTTTAGCAGTAACATACATATTATCATAATGAATATACTTTTTACCCGGAAGTGGTCGCGTGGGACACACAGATTATGAAATCGTTAATTCTGGCAAAACTGTTTATTTGTTACCAAAGAAAAATTGAAAAGTCATTGAAAGTAGGTAAGTGAACTTTCTCTTAGTTAAATTATTCACTAGAATCATGATTTGTATCGTGTACAATATAAGAATTATAAAAAAAAAGCATTGGGGTGATTCAATAACCCCGCTCGCGACCGTATCGAGTGCGCGCCTGCTCCCGGGTTAAAACATGACGTCTTTTCGCTTTAAATATTAAAAATAATACAATTATTCTTCATCGGAATTTTATATTACTGTTCATTATTTCACATCAATTATAAATGCTATTTCTGTGAGGCTTAAAATTGCAATTCGCTTAAAACTAATTATAATTTGAGCAATCATTTTAAAAAAATCATTTTACATTTTTGTAAACATTGTCGCGCACCTGGCTTTGCTCTTTTTACAATTCAGCTATTATATCAATAATGTTTTATTTGCTTATAAATGAACTCGTGCAAAGAGTGGTTACTTCAGACGGTATACTTTTAATGTATCAGTGCTTCACAGAATATTTTATAACTAATTAATTAATATTAAATTAAGAACACACAAGGGCTTGTCTTGCAAAGAAAAGTTTTTATAAGGAATACTTATGATTAGAAATTGACCCACTGAGTTATTTTTCTATATTTAGCAGATATCTAGATTTTGTCTTCTAAGCAGCCACCGCATTTTGCAATATGTTCAATTTAAAAATAAGAGAAAGGATAATTATTATGTTATTTTTCCAATTATTTTATTTATTTATTTATTTTGCTTAAAAGTAATATACAAAATTTAATACTTATGTTACTAATTTGTATGGTTTATAATTAAGATCGCCAATTGTAGCTTTAGCGTCAAAGTGCATTATTATTGCATTCAGTACATTATTAATGTATAGGGAGGGGGCGCGATAAAAATTGTGATCGAAAAGGGGGGCGCCAGTATTGAAAGTTTGAGAAGCACTGACGTAACTTATTTTGAACGTGAAAAACTAGAACAGAGTGCGGTTGGAAAATGGCTTATTCTGAGGGAGAAAACGATGAACAATGAAAATGATGGGTAAAGTTAAAAAACACACAATTCCACGAATTTTTCAAAAACTATTGAATCACTTTTAATGATAGTTGGTAAGACTAAGGAGTTTCTATTTTATACTTCTGGAGCTTTGACTATTGTGTATATTTGAAAAATGTGTTTGAAAAAGCAAAGAAAAGAGAAAAAAATTCACAGGATTTCTACTTTTTTTCCTCATTTTTGAAAATATTTATATATTAAGTATCAAGAATGGTTTGTTAGTTTTGGATATTAAAAAATATTCAGATATGCACTTTTTATCCGATTTTTAAAATATAATTCCATAGAAATTTTCATCATATTTTTCTCTTTCGAATTAAATGTATAGTGCATTCAAATGGATATGTTGGTATAGGTATAAGGAAAAAAAAACAGAATTGGACTTCATTTTCAATTCCTATACTCATTGGAACAACATGTTTACGAATTTAAAATGACCGTGAGAAGGGCACTCATAATTTATTTAGTATTAATAATTTGAAAAACGAATTATTCTGTCAAATCCATTTGTAGTTAATAAATTTTTCAGAATTAGAATTTAGCTTATTCACTGAACACACTGAATATAACACTGAAGAAATTGCTATTATATTTGAATATAAAATGTGCCATTTTGAAAAAGTAATGTAATTCTAAAAGAGCAGATTTTCGTTTACAATTTGTAAAAGCAAATTTATTGAAAAGAAATTATAAAGCTAAGAAAATGTTAAAAACCCCTTTACAAAATTTCATTCCTTTTTAATATTTTGATTTTTAGTAAAGAAAACCTAAATTATTTTTTGATTCTTTGGATATAAATAAACTTACAGTTTATTTGAAACAACACAGTTTTAGTTTTTAATGGTAATAATACGAATTAGATGTAATTAATAATTTGAAAATGTTTTTATCTATTTCAGAGCAAGAACAATGGAATATTAGGAAAAAATTCTATGAACTATTTAAAGCGCTGTACATATTAATTTATATCTTGTCCTATTTTTGTGAACTTTTTCTATGCATCTTAAAGCTCTAATGTCGATCCAAAAATAAATAATATTTATTCTTCGATGGCCTGTTTCTTTCTCTTTTTAATATTATATTAATAATTCCTTATACCAAGAATTGCTTTCTTGATAAGCAAGTAAAACGGAATTTTTGATCGAAAGCGAATGAAAAGAATATTTCTAAAACAAAAATACCAAATCTACAGTAAATGTTATGAAATTTGTAATCATATATAAACTGATTTCCGGTTAAATTCAAAATGAGAATCTACATTAAATAGAAAAAAGACAATGAAATAGAAAATAACACTGAAATTCACAAGATACGTATTTTCAATTATTATTTCCAATCGAAAATCCAATACATGTTTGGCTTATGAAACATAAATTCTAATCTGCATAACGAGAAAAAAATAAAGTATTAAGAAAAAAATTCTCCTGCTTTGGCGGAGCAATCTTGTTTCTTCTAGGAAGGATTGGAACGCTCTCTCTATGGAAGAATCTTTTGTAATTTAATTAGTTTCATGAGTATAAAGGTGTAAGGACTATTTATATAAAAATATTTGATACTAGTTGGTATAGTACCCGTTCTTGGCACGGGTGAATTGAAAAATTAAACAATACAGATTGAAGGATAAAGAAGTTTTTAAAGAATTTTTGCGTGAATTGCAAGTTAAACAAAAAAGGGGGTATGCATATCTCTGCTGGAAAAAAAGCATGTTTGTTAAATTTTATGTCTGTAGATCTAACAGCTTTTTTTCACCTCGTAACTTTCTTGTGGATCAGTTTTTGGAAAAACCTTCTTAAGCTGATCTCTGCTCAGCAAATGTAACACATTGTTACAAATTTTGTGTAATGAATGCTTAAAATAGTGTGAATAATTTATATCTAGAAGTGTAATACGTTAATATTACCTTCTGTTGTATTTATTTATGTTAAAATTGTAATCTACCTCACGCACCGCCAGTTCAAGCCTTCGCAGTTCCTGGTGCCTGGCATAGACAAATCAAAAAGGGAAAGCTTTGCTTCACTCATAAGAAAGAGATATATATGCTGTCGTGGGAGTTTTTGCAGATGAAAGAATTTTTCCCTACTTACTTGACAATAATCGTTTTATTTTGGACACTTCACACAATATCTTTATAAATTATAGCCTATGTGTTTTTCTGATATATAAGCTATATCACTGTAAAGTTTCATCAAAATCCATTCCGTTGTTTTTGCGTGAAAGAATAACAAACATCTCTCCATACATACAAACTTTCGCATTTATAAAAGTAGTAAAAATTTTCATGCATTTTAGAATACCGCTTTCTTTTATTGTACAAAAGTACACAAGTTGTTATAGATAAATATACCTTAATATTTTAAACTTTCGTTAAATCATACAGTTATTTAATTCTTTACATCTTTATATTAGAACTATTCAACATATGTTCACGAACATATTCGAAGCGCAAATGTAAATCCACATATTTGCATTATTGCTGCAAATTGGGATGTCTTAAGACTTTTTGAGGTCCTGGGCCTCAAGAAATCTTTTCTGAGTCCCTAGACCCCTATGCAAAAGTAGGCTCTACCTGTGATTTTTAAAACTAGATAGCATATAGCAGGGGTAGTGAATCTTTATGGATCAACGTGCCATTTTTTCTATAAAAGTGTTTAATAAGGTAAATATGTGCTGTCAAATAATCTTTACTTGTGATCATGGGAAAAATAATAAAACTAAATACTAACCAAAAACTCAAAATTCTTTATTTACTACGAAGACATACCTTTTTCACTGTATAGTTGTCAATCTTTTAGTTATATATGTAATTCAAATTAAAGGAACATATTTTTGGTGTGACTTCTGTTGTTGCAGATTGAGTGTAGATGACAAATAACATATATTAGGATTGTAAGTTTTAGTAGAATGCATGCTAAATTGGAGTCATCTGCCAAAGGGTTTGTAAGTAATTAATTATTTTTGCTGTGGCTCACTTTTTTGTTAAGAAGATTTGTGGTTTGTCTCAAAATGCCGTTTCACAGACGATGTTCTGCATATCACTGTTTCAGAACATAAAACACACACCACTTTGTCACCTTTACTAATCATGCCATATTTCTAGATTCGCCGTTTGAAATTTTCTGTTACACTCACTCTATCTTGCACTTTTTATTCATTTGCTGAACTAGCCATGTTAAATAACAGTTAAAAATCGTAAATATAACACATGTCAATTTTAAAATATAGTTACGTCGATGATATCAACTATGCTACGAGTAGACATAATCAACTGTAGTCCAAGATGTAACGAAGAGACAATAAATAACAAACGAGTATACTGCCCGCCGCCCTGCGATCGATCTTCCGCGTTTGTTCGTAATATTTCATAGTGAAGTTTGTTATTTTGAAATAAAATGCAAACCACTTTGATCGCTGGCGTGCCCAAAATATTGTGTCACGTGCCATTGATGGCACGCGTGCCACTGGATCACCATCCTTGGTATATAGGGTGGTCCTGAATTCATAGTACAAACTTTAAGGGTAAGTACAGGACATATTTTAACAATCATTTATTGTACAGTAACGTACGAGCACAAGTGACGCGGTTAAGAACAAACACACAAAAAATAAGAGACGAAAGAAAAGATAGTGTTTATTGAAAGCGTCGTTGATAAGTGTAATGTTTACAATAACTGTTTGTAACTATTCTCAGCACGTGATCTATTAAGTCCAGCTGCAGCGCACATTGCTGTACCTTTCACTGGCAGTCGGAGAAGATAGTCTGCCGCATTCTAAGTTTGTAATCGCTGAAAACGGAAGAGGTGTAAGCAAATTTTCGTTCAACACTCTACAAGCAGTCTGATGACTCACACTTTCGTGATAAGGTAAACCTCGTGTACTTGACGCGCTACAACGTTCAAGGTGCCTTCTTCTAGGCTTGAAATGCGTACAGCTCTTCGTCGACCAGCATCATGTCTGGTGACTTGGAACGAGCGTATTTCATGAAGTAGATGATGTAACCACTGAAAAGTTTTGTGATCCGGCGTTCTTCGATCTGGAAGCTGTGCGTAATACATTCGTAGCGAAGATATGCCCTTACCATTTGCACAGCCGTACATGTAATGCATGCCTGTATTTTCGATACCACCATGTATAGCGTGCATTGTTAATTACCCGTACAAGCAGTATTTTCAAACAAATAACTGTGCCCAACTTACAATATCACAAACTTAGGCACAAACCAGACTCAACCGATGGCCGCATTTGGGCTGAATGAGATAAGTGATTGCTTATGGTATTAGGCCTAGGCCTAGACTTGGACAACTTTCATCACATAATAATACATTCCTTCTAATTTTACCAGTTGACATACAGTTTGAAATTCCGTTGTTTGAGACTATGTATGGAAAGAATAATTGACCATTAAAGTTATCCGGATCATAAGTCATATTAAGACTGATTCAAGAACGAAACAAAAACTGCGGTAGCCCAGTGGTCAAGGTATCGGATCATGACAGGCATGCTATGAGTTCGAGCCCAGTACCACTAAAGACCCGCCGGGTGGGGCAGCGATACACGTTAAATCTGTCGAGAGCTGAAACATCCTCCCGTTGGTGCTATGTGGTAGTTAGGAGAGAGGGTTCCAGCTCAGGTGTCGTCCACGTCACTTGATCATGGTTGAAAATTACTTGGTCCGTCACCAAAAGCCCTCGTGTAGATGAACAGTGCAACGTTAATATTCAATCAATCAATCAATCATGGCACTTTTCGATCCCCCTATTTGAAAAGATTCCAACTGCTTAAAGCCGACGGGAGGCTCAGAATATGGCATCAGGCTCAGGAATCCGTGGATCCAGCATGACATTTTGGAATACAAAAGCATGGTGACTCAATAATGGTGTAGGGTGTTTTTACGTGACTCTGTTTGGGGTCTTTGGTGCGTGTACCAATCTCCCTCAATGCAATTCGGTGCGGAGAGTTGCTGGGGGATCATCTCCATCCGCTTATGCTATTCTGTTATCCGCTTGGTAATGGTTTTCCACACAAGACAACTGTACCTCTCAAAAGTTACGGTTGGCTACAAGCTGGTTGGATGACCATAACTCTGACTTTCCGGTAATAAATTAGACCAAACTTAAATCCTGCGGAGCATCTTTGGGATGTTTTGGAACCAGGCGTGAAAGGCCATCACACAGCATCAATGAGCCTTTTTGAATTATGGACAGCTTTAACCAAGGTTTGGCAAGTCATTCCCATGGAAAGTTTCTAGAATCTTGTTGAATCTATGCCTCGTCGTATGGCAGCCGTTATCAGGGCCAGAGGAGGCTTAAATCGTTACTAGATAGGTATCCCTAATTCATTGGTACTTCAGTCAGTGGCGTAGAGTGGGTTTTCGCCACCTGAGACCAACCAGAAACTCGTTGCCTCTCTATTTTAATTATTACTCAAGAAAATTACTAAAATTGAAAAAAAGCAGCTTTAAATATTTTTGTTGATTCAAAATGCACTTTTCGTGTTTTTTTCATAGCAAAATTTTTATCACAATTGAAAATATCAATATGTATGTCATGTTCAATTGCCAGAATAGCTAAATGTGTTAGCCTAAATGTGAACATAGTCGATCTGATATAATTTCTGATTAATTTTAGCTTAGAGAAGCTTCTCTCGCAACTGGCATTACAGATGGCAGATGTCAAAAAACTTCTCAACATTATGACAATGTTTGGTATGCCCTCTTCAAGTTTTGACTCGATACTATATTTTAATAAAGCCAGAGAGCCGTACCTAATGAGTTCTTTTTTTATAGCCTGAGTCTGTTGCAGCTACGAAAGCTTGTAGACGTACGCACTCAAGTTGAAATTCTTATTTATTAAGTCTTGAGGAGCTTGAACTAACTTAAGTTCTTTCATGCGCAATATCACTTCAGGCCATAAAAAAGCATATTTTTGCACAAGATTCTGCAACTGTTAGAACCTTTCTCGAATTTCAGCCGTAATACTGTCTAATGAAGAAAATATTGTTCGCCTCAAATCATCTTCGTGTGATAACTGAACATCTTTACTTCCGTCGCTAAATACACTCAGGAACATTGAAAATAGCAACCCAAGAAGAAAGCATTGGAATGAAATGAAATTTAATACACATAATGACACAGATGAGAGATTCATCTGTGTCAAAAAACAAAATCACATGATCTAAAAAACAAGACAATTAAACGAATACAGGGTGTGCAACGAAACAAATACTGGGCAACTTCAATAGCGCATTGGACCACCTCCAGCTGCAATACAAGCCGCCACACGGTCCGGAATTGAGTTTATTAGACACCTTACGTTGTCATGATGGGCCTTATGTTGTCATGTTGTCATGTCAGGCAGATGGGCCCACAAATCTTGAACATCCAACTCTAAATCATATACAGAGTGACACGATGGCATCTGCCGTTTTAGCTGATCCCACACGTGCTCTACAGGGGACAAATCGGGGGAGCGGGTCGGCCATGGAAGAGTCTGAAAATGACGTAGGATGTCTTGAACAACTCTTGCTGTATGCGGACGAGCATTATCTTGCTGGAAAACTCTGCCCCTGGGAGACCATTTAGGAAAGGTCATACATGTGGTCGAAGAATATCATCAACATAACGTTGGCCCGTTAAGGTTCCACGCATCACAATTAAAGTGGACCGGCTATCATAGGCTATGTCCCCGAGACCATTACACCAGCTGTGCAGGCAGTGTGACGTAGAACAGTGTAAGGGGAATTGTACCGCTCACCAGGGCGCCTCCACACCCGTACACGATTATCATCTGTCCCCCAAACAAACCGGGATTCATCTCTAAACACAACCTTTTGCCAATCTGTGACATTCCACATTGATCTGACTTGGCACCACTGTAGACGCAGTTGCCGATGTTCCGGTGTTAAAGGGAGTGCACGGAAAGTGCGCTTGGATTTAAGATTTGCTTCTGCAAGGTGTCTAGAAATTGTTTGTAGAACAATTGCTACGCCTATGACTGCTCGTATCGTTGAACGAGTCACTGTGAGGTCCACAAGTGCTTGCCGCACGATCCTTTGATCCTCTCTCCTCGTGGTCTTCCTGGTCGCTCCAGACCCGGTTTTCCGCGCGTGGGTACCTTCTCGTGTCCACTGCTCCCAACAGTTTCTAACGGCACACTCCGAACGATCAACCTGGCCAGCAACACGGCACGTCAACCAGCCTGCAGTTTTCATCCCGATAATCAGACCTCTCTCAAACTCGCTTAACTGTGGGAAATATCGTCTAGCACGTTTACCTATCATGTTTCGCTTACCAAAGTCTTCCTACAATCGGCAGCGCCGCCTTGGCGTGTATGAGCATGCGTTTTGGCACAAAACTTGGATCATTTGCATATCACATTACGCTTTACTTATTTGCAAAGTTTCGCGATTGTACTTAGCTTCCTTCTTGGGACACTATATTCAATGTTCCTGAGTGTATATCTTCCTCCTGATTCGTCTTAGGGATTCAAAAGAAATTTCAAGCTCTTCATATAAACTTCTAGCATATATTAAACTTCTTCCACGAATTCCTCTCGTTTTGCATCTAATACGGTCTGTAAAGCACGTATTTTTTGAGTGCTTTGCTGGATATTAAGTCCTTTTGTTTGAAAATAATTTTAAGCACCATTGTCTTCCTGAAGGCCCAGTGATCTAGTGGTAGCGTATCGCGCCTCCACACCACAGGTCTGGGTTCTATTCCCGGGCTAGGCGAGGTTGACTCAACCCTACATCCCTACTGCAGTGGGTCTATAAATGAGCATCGTGCGCGCGCGCGAGATTGCTTAGGGACTTAAACACTGGGGTCTCGCTTCGGACTGACCACCTGAACGGGACATCTGCTCATGCACCTCAGCGCCCAATCATCGCGTATACTGAGATCATGACAGTAGGCTCTGGCCCTCATAGGCTGTTCCGCCACTGAGTTTGTGTTTATGATTAACTTCATACAGCACCGGTTGTCAGAAGCCTAAGTAACATAAAAACGAATGTGACTGCATAACGACTAATAAACTTCCAGCAACTGTGCGTTTATTAAAGCTTTCACTCGTTTCCGTCAGTTTTTTCAGTGCAATTAAAGTTTCTTTGTAATGGTGTCTAATATAATTTACAGCATCACCTCTAGTACTCCTAAGTGTGTATCTTGAATCCTCTTCAAACTTTTTCTTATGGATTCAAGAACTTCCATTGGTGTCTTGACGTAGAAAAAAAAGAGTAGCAACGTTCTAGCGTACCAAAGAAAGTCACAGAATTTACCTCCAATAAAGCTGCATATACGCAAACTACCTATTGGCATAGATGTGGGTGAGTAAATGTGTTAACGTCGCACTGTTCAGCTACACGAGGGCTTTTGTCGACAGATCACGTAATTTTGAACCTTGGTCAAGTGACGTGGACAACACCTGAGCTGCCACCACATCACACCTACGGGAGGACGTTTCAAGTCTCCACAGATTTAGCGTACATGGCTGCCCTACACGGCGGGTCTTTAGTGGTACTGGGCTCAAACTCGTGACAAAGCCAGCCACGATCCGATACCTATACCACTCGGCAACTACGGCCACGGCGTGGAAATGGGAATAGCATTGCTCAAATACATGTATTACAGGTATAAACTAATCACTTTAGAGTTTTTGTTTTATATATGTGTTAAAAATTATGAGTTTAATTCTAATTTCTGTTAATTTTGGGTTGTTTTACGTAAATATGCTTGCATTAATCTCTTTGCTGATGAAAAATTATGTGTATGAAATACAGTATTTCCTTAATAATTCCATCAACTTATTCTTAGGCAATATATTATGATAGTCTATCACAAGGCTAACACAAAATTGTTGAAAATAGTCGGCTCTATTCTGACCTTGGATTCCTATTTAATCAATATTCTTGAATGAACATGAAAAAAATTATCCGGAATTTCACTTTTTCTTTTCCAGCTTTGAAAATATTTGTTTGTCAATTATAAAGAATGGGAATTATCAGTTTTCAGATATTTAAAAAAAATCAGATACATAAGTGATCTAGGATTATTGGGACTAACTTTAAAAGGAGATAGGGTACATCACAAGGATTATTGAAATGGATTTCTATTTGGAAATCTAACTGCAGTATCAGCTGAAGTCTCATTTTTAGAAGCATCATTTTCAGTAGTATTCCACCAATTCTAAATATGTTTTCCCAAAATAACTTGAGAAAGTTTTGTTCATGGCATTTTCTCAACAGGTAAAATGGATCAAAAACGAAGTAAAAAGCTTCTAAGGTTTATAAACTATGTGTAAAAATGAATATTGGATTTGCAACCAAGCGTAATTAAGTAACTATGGGAGAACTCAAAGAATTCAATACTTGAAGAAAAACTGAAATAATTTAAAAATGAAAATCGCCAATAAATTTCATTTCACACCGATAAAAGAAGTTGTGTTCAAAATATTCTTAATTAATTCAATTTAGAAATGCAAAAATATATATACACTTATGTAATATTTTATTTAAACAAACTTATGTTTTTCCTTTCTGAAAAGCTGTAATTAAATTTTAAAAACGCCGAAAAATAATGCCTTACTATTCGAGAATTTACAACATTTTAAAAATTCTAGGGAAAATAAATAATTGATGCATGAATTTTATAAGCCGAATTAGATATACTTGTTTTTAAGCAAGAAATATCATTTAAAACATTGTAAAAACCTAAAAAAAATATTTCTTTAAGCCAAACTTATGTGGTTACTCAAAAACAATAAAACTTCATTTTTATTACAGCAAATCTATGTTAATCTATATTAATAAAGTAAATATTAAGCGTGTGTGTTTCACCTCTACAGCCCAAACTAAGCAACCCAGAAGTATGAAACTTGGCACATAATTATTCTAGGTCCTGATGATGTGCACTACGAAGAAGTTTTTTTCGAAATTCGCTTTAGATTTTTTAAAATTAAATTTTTAAACGATTTTTCCATTTTTTTTCAACAACTGGGTTTTTAGTTAGTTGTTTTGGCAACAGTCTCATTTGTTTTGCTTATCCATTTGAAAATATTCCGAACCATTTTTACGTTCAACGCATTTTATCCTTTAACTTAATTTTAAAAAAAGGATGTAATTTAATTAATGTTATAATTTCTACTATATTCTAGGTTACTTCATATTTATTTGTTTATTTTATTAATGTTTGAATTTTTTATATTTAAAATTTTCCTTCAAAATTAGGGCTTAATTTTTCTTTTAGATAACCCTTTGATTTAAGTAAATGCAATAATTTCTATTTTAGTGTCCCATAGTTTTATGTTCGTTTACTTTTTGAACTGTAATTTTCTTGCTTATAATTATGTGATAAAGTGACTCAAAAGTCAGTTTTTTCGTCAAAAAATTATTTGTGAAGTTTTTTGTAAACAGAAGCTTGGATAATGAGGTACTTATGTTGTAGCATCACCCCACAGCAAAATTGATCACACGCTAATCACCCTTGATACCAAAACAACAAAGACTCTAACATATCTTATATAAAATCGGTCAGATTTTGTCGGAAAATGACGCGATTCGTGAGGTGCCAATAAGCTAAACAATTATTTGTGAAGCTTTTTGTAAACAGCAGCTTAGATTAAGTGGTACTTATGTATTAGCATACTTAGGGTACAATCCATCTGTACCCAGCTCATTAATAAGTTGAAGCTTAAAACTAAGTTATCACCTAAATATTGGTACATTTCAGCAGTACTTCTGGCCTACTTCCAACTGTATATCATGACCATTTGGTCAAAAAAATAAATACTTATGTATTATCGCAGCCTATTGGCGGCACTATATGAAACGAAGCACACTGTTGCCAATTCTGCATGGACGACACATAGGAAATGGCAGTTGCTAACTTGGCGAATTATTAATAGAGTTGGCAACTAACTATACATAAGTACCAAAACTTCCTATGCCATTTCGGTTCTTACATATTATTCCAACCTATTGTCGACATTACATGAAACGAAGCGCATGGTTGCCACAATTTAGCACGTACAACACATGCAAAATTTTGAACGTTGGCATTGGTGCGATAAAATGTAATGACATTTTTTACCCATTGAAAAAGAGAAAAAAGATATACTTTTCCTGATACTTAAATATTAACCGCAGCCAAAGTGGCACATTTTTCACCAAAATTTGACTGTTTTTTCTCTTATAAAACACATAAGAATCTATTGATATTGTGGTGCAAATTTTGCTGCAGGAGGCCAATACGTAAGTGCTTTTTCCTTTATTGGCAAATTCCATGTTTTTCAATTGTAACAGAAAAGAAGAAAAATAAAACTAAAAGAAAATGACACTCAATTCAAACTGATTGGAATTAACAGATTGTCAATGGTGTGTGTGATTTATGTTAGAATTTCTATTTACTTATAAATTTCTTGATTTTTTCTTTTTCTGAGCTGCTTATGGTAGTTTCATCAAAATCAGACCTTAATTTATCTATTTTAAAGTAGCTATTTGGTTTGAATTGATATTATAATTTCTACTATGTGTAAGGTTACTTTTATATTTATTTTTATTTTATGTTATACTGTCCATATATGATATATATATATATATATTTCACTTATCATTATAGCTATTTATCATTGTATGTACTCATTCATTTACTCTTTGCAATAAAATTATAATTTTTAATAGAAGTATTGCAAAAGTATTGTCTCAATTAATTTTTGAGCAACACGGTTTATTATTTGTTTCATTCAGTACTGTTGGTTCTGAACAATAAAGTTGAAAATCCTAGCTAGCTGGATAACAAAAAGAGAATATAGTGATAAATGAAACTATTGGAAAAACAGTTTATTGCTGAAATAGAACCCTTTTTTCAAGAATTCATTAACGCAGTACATTTTTTATAATAAAAAAAGAAGTTACCGATGAGTGAAATTTGTGAAATTTTAACTTAAAAATTAATCCCTTAAAAAATTTTAACTTTAATAAAGATATTTGCAAACACAAGTTTATTCTAAGCTTAGATCAAAGCTGCTAACTTGGAGAGTTATTTTTAATGTTCACATTGGGGTGCGATAAAACGAAAGTATCAACATTTCCTTCCATTCCATCCGTATTTTTATCACCGCAGCCAAAGTGGCACTTTTTTTTCACAAAAATGTGACTGATTTTTTTTTCTTTTTCATATAAAGCACGTAAGAATCTATTGTTTTGATATCGCAAATTTTGCTGAGGTGACGCCGATACGAAAGTACCCTTTTCCTCTATTGTCAAATTCCATTGTAACAAAAAAGTAGAAAAATGTAACTGAAAGAAACGACAATTAAAACTAATTGGGATTAACAGATTGCCAATATTGTGCGATTTAAGTTAAATTTTTTTTAACGAACGAGATTTTTTTTACATGATTTTTTTTTGTATTATTTATCTAGGGTTGTGCTTGGACTACAATTTATCTGATTTTGATATCAAGGTAGTAAGCCCCAAAGTATAAGTAATGCTTTAAATTATATCATTGCCCGAATATCGGTACACTTCAGTGTTACGTCTTACCTACTTCCAACTAATAGCGTGGCAATTTGGGCTGGAAAAAGCTTATTGTTCTTCTTTTATTTGCTAATTCCATGTTTCATCAGTTGCAAAATAGTACAAAATTATAGCTGACTAGCCATTATTCACCCGCTTCATTGTGTATTTCATGATGCTGTATAAATAAATACTGTTTACATATTCATATATTTTTGATATCTAGCATTAAGAATTTGATTGTATTGAAAAATATTTTTATAGCTGTAACTCTCGCCTCTTGATATAAAAAGGTCAGAATTAAGAATTCCTAATAATATCTAAAATAGAAGTAGAAAGATTTTTTGTGCTCGCCTAAACCAATAATCAATTGAATTTCCACAAAAGCAACTTTAAATGGATCTCTACTTCGTAAAATAAACATATGTGCTAAATTTCAAGTCTAAAATCTAATAGAGCCCAAACGGAATTTTTAACATCAATTCCTCCGGAGCATTCTTAGCGGATTTCAATTCAAGAAAAGAAACATGCAAACTAAATTTCATTATTATGGTCCAGAAATGATAAAAGTATT
Source organism: Trichonephila clavipes (assembly GCA_019973935.1). Lineage (NCBI taxonomy): Eukaryota > Metazoa > Arthropoda > Arachnida > Araneae > Nephilidae > Trichonephila > Trichonephila clavipes. The sequence continues at coordinate 1,015 of BMAU01003672.1, read as the reverse complement.
TATTTTGATATACGGATCAATTTGTTACTACCACACCTGCATAATAAAATCATTAAAAAAATGTGTGTAGAAAAATGTATTTATTACTATATTCTCTTTTTGTTATATTGCTAGCTAGCATTTTCAACTTTATTGTTACACTAAGCAAGATTTAGAATTTGTCGTTGAACAAAGAAAAGCAATAAAGTTTTTTGTAACAGATTATCATTATTTTTGAACGTAAGAATAAAAGCAGATAAGAAGTGAATTTCATTGTCTAAAATAATCCACTGATATTTGTGCTAAAGGATAAGTAATTATTATCAGTATTTACGTATAATCGTCACCGCAGACAAATTGACGCCTAATGAATTGTACCATTTTCCGCCAAAATCTGACTGATTTTATATAAAATATGTTAGAATCATTGTTGCTTTGGTATCAAGGTGTTATTCGCATGGCACCAATTTTGATGTGGTGATGCTAATACGTAAGTACCACATTATCTAAGCTTCTGTTTACTAATAGCTTCCCAAATCATTTTTTGACTTAAAATCTTGAGTCACGGTATCATATAATTAAAGTTACAATAAACAAGAAAACATTATATTGTTGTATAAGCTATATTATTGTAAAGTTTCATTAAAATCCGTTCAGTTGTTTTTGCATGAAAGAGTAACAAACATCCATACATACAAACTTTTGCAATTATAATATTAGGATAACAAAAAGAAAATGGAACTCAATGCAAAACTTATTGGGATTATAAGATTGTAGATATCCTGATTTAAGTTAGATTTTTAGGTATTAACCTATGAGTGTCACCACAACCAAATTAGCACCACACGAATCATTCCTAGATTATCAAAACAATAAAGATTTGTATACGAAACAAAAGAGATTTGTATGATTTTGGTGAGAAATAGTACAGTTCGCCTGGTGCCAATTTAAATGCAGTGATGCTAAGAGTTAAGAATACAAATGCTAATGCGAATTTTTATTTACGTCTAAGATTTTCTGAGCTGTTTATGGTAAT